>JAFEMH010004999.1:0-182150 GCA_022495995.1 Adenophora triphylla var. japonica | reverse complement strand
TTTGGCATGCATTAGACATCATTTGTCATAAAAATGTAGTCTTTTCCCATAAAGGTGCATCCTTTGCACCTAAAACCCCATTTTCAAATAAAAATGTCATCTTCATGCATCCTTTGCATATAAAAATCAAACCTTTTTCAATCAAAATGCATCATTTGCATCCAAAATCCCTTGTTCAAGCATCATTTGCTTTAAAGACCATGTCTTTACCATAAACTAGCATCATATGCTTTTCAAAATGCAATCTTTATGCATCATTTGCATAATGAATGCCAATTTCTTCAACAAAAATGCATCATTTGCATAAAAATCAAATCTTTATGCATCATTTGCAATAAAGATTATTTCTTTAAACTAAGTGCATCATTTGCAACCCAAAAATGTCATCTTTTCATTAAAGTGTCATTTTTACATACATTTCCCCCATTCCCCCATTAACAACCTAGGAATGGACCGGTGTAAAAGATCCTATCTTTACATCGTTCCTTCCATTAAAGGTTCCATATCTCTTTAGAAAGGGACACCTTGAACCCTATATCTCCGATTATCGCTTAAGAAAGAGTATGAAGCATCTATACGAGCTCGAATCGTCTTAAAGCATAGGATTGATGGGCTAAGGACCCTCCTTTTCTAAAGAACCTCATCTTTGACCAAAAGAGAGTCATTCTCTCGATCACGCAAGTCGAGGGTCCCGAGGTTAAAATGCGATGATCACAAGTCATAAGATGAGGACGGGATCATAATCCCAAATACATAAAATTCCAAGGAATCGGCGACAACCAACAAATGGTTTGTACGACCGGAAGACAACTTGGGACATGCCCCCCCTTTTTCTCAAACACATGCACACAAGAAAGCACGCAAGCAAGCACGATTACTGAAATCTTGGGAGACTTGCTCCGGCAAGGCACTTTGGGTGAACGCCAAACGTTCTTCCCAAGGGGTAACTTAACCTCCGAACCCAAGTAAAAACCTTTTTTTCAAAGTTTTGAGGTAATCAAAATGGCGTTGCGACTCCGTTTTTTCAAATTAAACCGGATGTCTTCAAACTCGTGTGAATCCAACAAAAATTTGGGCACCACATTCACAGCAGCCAGGGACGCCCCAAGATGGCTGTGAAGGTGATCAGAATGTCCAACACTTGGAATTCGGTGGGGATCACCCGCTTGCCGAACCAGATATTAAGAGTAGCAACCCTGAGAACTCTACGGGAAGTAGAGTCGGGCTGGAAGCCTGGCAGGCGTGGGGCCCGGAAGGCTTCCAGATCTGTGGGCTTGATGTCAAACGGAGTCCATCATCTTGGCGGGCAATACATTCATTCCGGAACCTCCGTCTACCAACACGCGGGGAAGGCGACGCTCGTCAGTGGTGTGATGTAGAGCGGCTCATTGTGATCGGCCCTAAATTTTGGAAGGTCCAAATGCGTGAAGGTGATAATGTTGCCATAGTGGATGTTGCCGATCATGCCCGAATGACTTCATGCGGGGTTGCGTCCACGGGGACCATGGTACGGGCCAGGCTTTCCTCTAGCTTGAGCTTGTGAGGATAAGAGGATACGAGCGGGGACCAAAGGGAAATGTTCGCTGGGTTTGCTTGAGTAGTGAGGATCGGGTCCTCTTTCACGGAACTTGTGTCTTCGGGCGAGGCGGGTTGCGGTTACGGCTCCCGAGGCTTTTTAGTGGCCTTAGGTGGTAATGCATGGATTTGACCCGATCGGGTTAGAATGCGACATCGGAGTTTGGTCCCTTACGAACAGGCCACTCTGAGTTGAGCCATAGTTAGTGGAGGATTCCTCGTAGCATAGGGCCGTATGTCTTCCTCAACTCATTGGCGTAGATGTATTCAGGGAGCTTCGGCGGCAACTCTTGACGGATTCTGTCCCGGAGATACCCGGCTTGGGTGCCTCCGCGGGAGGAGGTAGTTTACGGATTGCCTTTTGGTATTCGAACGTCGGTGCGCTTGATGGTTACTGGCTGCCCTCGAGCTGTGCGTGCGACCCTCGGGGGAGTTTGGAGAGTTCTGGCTCAAGCGAAACAGTCTCCTTGATCTCTTCACACGGTATATCGCGTTCCTTTCCTTCTAACTGGCGAGGCATGCTCGGGGCATTACGGGATTAGAGTGCAGCGATATTCATGGTTTGCTAATTTTCCTCCGCTCTTGGCCCCGGATCAACTTTCTTGCGGCGGAGCTGCGTCGAGAGTTAGTGCTGCGTTTCTTCCCATGTGAGAATGGCCGGTGCTTCTTTGAAGCTGGCGTGCGCGGTCTAGGTAAGCCTCCATTGGGGGAGAGTTTTCCCTTGTTTACATTTATCGAGTTGCGGGTATGTCGGAAGGTGAGTACACGGCTTCCCGAACATCTGCCCATGTGGTAGTTCTTTGCCCAGTTGATCGTTTACGTAAAGCGAATGCCGCGATCTGTGGAAATTTCCCTGAGTAGTTGCTCGAGACGAATTTCCATCTTCCTCTTGTTTTTAAATAGACCTTCCTCCCTAAGTTGGCATTTAAGTTTGAGTGCGGAAATGATCCGTCCCCATCCTCCCAGGACCCTTCGGAGTCCGGTTTTGTTGACCTCATGCCCGACTTGGAAGAGAATGGTTTCATCGTCTTCGTCGTCGCTTTCACAGAGAACTTGCTTTCCTCGGGGAGATAAGCGCTGGTATTCGTTCGTGGCTGCCATTCCATCTCCTAGGTCATCGGGACCGTTGACCACCCTCGGCCGAGAGGGGTTGGATGAGAACGAGACGGTAGTCGAGGAAGTTGCCGTGAGCAAAACCACGAGTCGAGCGGTCTAGAAGTGGCCTCTAGCTTTACGTCTGCGCTGCTTGTGACACTTTAAGGGCTCGGTCCCTGTCGGTCTTTTGAGCTTGGTTTTCGTCCCGAGGCGGTTCTCTTGAGCGGCTAGTTCCATGAGGGCTTTCCTTGCGAGGGCTAAGCCGGTCTCGTAGTGCGCTGCAGTCGGCTAGTGTCCGGGCGTGATCACATCCAAATCTCCGAATGGCGGAAACACTTGGATGATGTTGACGAAGGAAGTTGGATTGGGACATTCCATGCGGCCTTCCTTGATCTCGGTTACCAAGAAGTTCGCCCATATACGCTTGATTGAACACGGGAGTGTTGAATTACGCAATGTTGACGGTCTCGTGATCTCGCTCGATCACAAGTCTATCGAGCTAGCGGTCTGGCTGGCGGGATGTCGAATCCTTGGCAAATCTTGGCCAGGAGCGAGAATCGAGCTGGGCATGTTGATGCGAGGCGGTCATTTCCCACGTCGGAAGCGACTCTATCTTGCGGGGAAGACCTTGCGAGATGTTTTCGGGGTGGCGGCGAAAGTGTTCCCGAGGTTGATCGACTTGTAGCGGGGTGAGAGCTTGGTCTCCTTCGGCATTGCCCTTGGCCTTGACGGCGCTTGTGGCTTTAAGCTTGGCGGACGGCACGGGCCGGTTGCAGCTGGGGCTGGTAGTCGGAAGTGATGATGAGCTACGAGCTCGGTTGGCCGGGGCCTCGTTTACCATGAACGAGCGGTTGTCGGGGTAACTTTGGCGTTGCGAGAATCGACGATAAGGACCGGATCCTTGGTATCATCGGGATATACGGAATAGATGATGTTGACGAAGTCATCGTCGATCACTTGATCGAAAGGATTCTTTGTCGTGTCAACCCGGTTGCTTCCAATTGTCGGATAGGCACATGTCTTGGACGTTGAAGCTTGACAATTTCCATAGTGTTGGAGCCTTGGTCATAGGTGACTTGATCGGAACGAGTGCCGTCCTCGGCCGAGCATGTGAATGCGAGAGTGCCGCGGGTGCACCGCGTCCTCGACTCCGGAGAGTCCTGATTCGTCGTCGTCTGACGGCTCAACCCAAATGTAGGGATGTATTACGTCCGGGTGCGTTGCTGGAGTTGCTAGGAAAACATCATGCCCTTCATTGGAGAAGAGGGGTGCAGCGGGTAGTTCCTCATGGAGGACATCCCATACGACTTCCATGCATTCATCACGAGTGTGACGATGCTTGTTGACATTTATCACAAAAACCTCTTCGCCTGGCGGGGCCAGAGAGTTGGCTTGAAGAATGCGCGAATCTCCGATTGGAGACGGGGTTTATGTGCCCGCATCATGGCGATGCTCGGTGTTTCTTTCCAACGCCTCCAAATGTTGGAAACGACAGTTGAACTTGATGTACCGGGCGCCGAGTGCACGGCTCGAGTACGTTGACATAGTTAGCACCTCAGGACTACGAGGGATTTTGATGAGATTTGCCCCTATAGTCCTTGGTTGATTTGAAGGAGGTAGCCCGGTGCACAGGCTGCGGGCACGCTTGGCTGTCTTGGCTTCGTTTCCTATGAGGAAGCTGTCCCCTGATGACTTCAAGATCTCCTGCCGGTTAATGAACTTAACGCGCGATGGAGAGTGGAAGCTATGGCTTTCATGTGATGCGGCCAAGGGAGTCCCAACGAGCCGTGAATTCGGATGGAATGTCCATCACGTGGAATTTCTTGACACCATTTGGGTTTCGAACCGGGGCTCGAGTCACCGTCCCGGTGATGGGATGAGACGTGCTTTGTCGTAGGCCTTGATAGTCAGTAGACGGAATCGAGATGGCTTTCGTTGATGCGCAGGGCTCGCATCATGCCGAGAGGGAGAACGTTAACGGCTGACTGTTATCCACCAATACTCCGGGAGTGTTATGGTGTTGAGCTTGAGAGTGATGTACGAGCTTCATTATGCCCCGAGGCATCTCTCGGTAGGTCTTCGTCATAGAACGTGATCATCTTGCCATACGATCGGAAAATCATAGATGCTGGTCTCTATCAGGAGAAGGAGAGTCATCAAGCCATCTCGTTTCTGTCTTCCTCTTGCGAGGTAAAGCCTTTCTTTGGAGCCTCGGGATTGTGTTGAGAAATTTGTTTGTGGCGGTTGCCGCCCTTGGTTAGCACGTTGATCGAGTGCGAGTGCCAAGGCTGACTTTGATCTTCCTTTGCTTCTGGTCCGGGCTCGAAAGATGGAAAAATTGAATCTTAGATGATCCCGCGGGGTTATGCTTACAGTGGCGGTAAGATTACCAAGATGCGAGGCACTCCCGGTATCCCAAGGTACGAACTACGGGTGTCGGCGGGACTTTTCGACTTTCCCTCCACATGCTCCTAAAGCTACATGGCTGGAGGAAGGAAGGGCCCAGTGGAGTAGAGTACGTAGTATTCGAACTTCTCGAATGGCTCTCAGAGTGTACCCACACTGGTGTCTCCGGCTTCATATCTTTCTCTCGATTCTTTGTTGAGAGGACTTCTTCTTGTTTCTTCGGAGGATTGCTCCGAGACCATATCTTGGGACTCGTACTCCCGGGCGGGCGGAGGAGTCACAAACATCGTAGGCGATATGGACATTGATGAGGACAGTGGAAGAGGCGGAGGGGCGCTCTGCGACAATCTTCTTGGGCACCCACTCAATGGAATTCACACTGTTGTTGTTGTTCGGAAAAGGGTTTCTGACTGTATTGGGCCCACGGGGGCTCTCCAACTTTCCTTCCTCTATTAAGTTTTGGATTTCGTATTGTAACCCTACGCAGTTGTCGGTGGTATGGCCGTGATACTGATGGAAGGCGCAGTACTTCCTCTTGTCAACGTTGACTATGGGATTCTTGGGTTTGTAATTTGCAACGGGTTTAAGGAGACCTTCCTTGATTATCCCCTCCAGCATCTTGCTTAGTGGCATATCCAACTTGTCGAAGTGCACGGCGGCGCCGAAGTGGAGTTGTTGCTTTGTGGGGCCCAGGTTTACGTTGCCCATTTGTTGTCCACAGATGGATGTAGTTGACGGACGTATCTTTCCCTTTGCGGGGCCGGTGCGGGATTGAATGCAACTGCGAGCGGTATACGTATGGGTGTGCGGTAGCCAACTTTTCCTTGAGGTCCTTCTCGAGCGTGAGCCGGCATTGACCTTGGCCCGAAGATGCAGGAAGAAATGATGAGTGATGAGTTCGATGGACGGTGCTTAGCGGGACTTGAAGATCCGCATATGTTCATCCTTGGAGAGTGGCTCCATGATCTCGGAGAGTTTCCAACTCCACCTCTTGTAGAATTCTCCGACGCTTTCATCTCGCTTTACGCTCGGTGGTGATTAAGTCCTCGCGACTCGTTTCCCACTCTAAGTTGGATCTGTGCCGATTCCGGGGAAGATGTTGCCGATCTGATCCCGAGGTGTGGCGATCCGCGAGCTTGACCCTCGAAACCATCGTAACGCTGAACTCTTGAGCGTATGCTTGGAAGTGGTCGGCCATTTCTTCGGAGGAAGTTGCTCCTTTCGCTCTCATGCCGAGAACATAGGTGTCGACATGCGTTTGAGGACATTCAGTTCCGTCGAATCGGTCCATCTCCGACATTCGGAACTTGGCAGGGAGAGGCGTAACCATTCTCGGATCTGTGGATTTGAGCGTTTCTGTTTTTGAAGCCGCTTTCATGGTGGCTTTCGGAGTCTTTCATACGTTCGACCATCCGCACCAAGGTTGGAGTCCGGTCGTGGGCTTGTGAGGCTCGGCGCGGGTGCTACCATGTGAGCGGTAGTGATTGGAGGTGGAAGGCTTGATATATGTGGATATATGGGGGCCTTTTACACAGGCTGTATCGGGGTTTTGTCCCGGTGTTTTGGGATTCGTGTATAGGCAATGGGATGAACCCGGGAGGGTATTGAAGGATATTGGCATGCATGCGAGATGGTCGGCGGTGCGCCGGTGGTATTGAGTGATGGGAGTAGCATTGGCTTGGCCAAATATGGCAGGGTTGCCCTGAGAGGTGGCAACATGGAGCCTAGGCCGGCTGTTTCCTTGGTTCGAAGGAATCCAGTAAGTTGGCGGGGGGGAACCTGGTTGAAGGTTTGAGGAACTGGTTTCGGGGAATCGTCATCCTCGACCGAGGACAAAAGTACCGTCGGCGGGGATAGATGCTATAACTCGCTCATTCGGAAAATGTACCACAAATTCTGGCGATCTTCTTTTACTGCACTCTTGTGAACCTCACAAGCCGGATGGATTCTTCCAATTCATATACATTACCGGTGGCGGGGTCCTTCCACTTCACGATTTCTCGGTGAGCTAGACATGTCGGAAATTCGGCCGAGGGAATTGAGGGAACCGAAGAGCTCGACGCCGCCGTACGGTGATTCTCGCGGCGGCGGCCGAAATCGAACCACTTTCGCTCATTGCCGAGAGAACGAAAGTGTGAATGTGTGCCCCAAATTTTGTGTTGGATTCACGCGAGTTTGAAGACATCCGAGTTATTTGAAAAACGGAGTCGCCACGCCATTTTGATTACCTCAAAACTTTGAAAAAAAGGTTGTTACTTGGGTTCGGAGGTTAAGTTACCCCTTGGGAAGAACGTTTGGCGTTCACCCAAAGTGCCTTGCCGGAGCAAGTCTCCCAAGATTTCATTAATCGTGCTTGCTTGCGTGCTTTCTTTGTGTGCATGTGTTTGAGAAAAAAAGGGGGGGAATGTCCCAAGTTATCTTCCGGACGTACAAACCATTTGTTGGTTGTCGCTCGGGATTCCTTGGATTTTATGTATTTGGGATTATGATCCCATCCTCATCTTATGACTTGTGATCATCGCATTTTAACCTCGGGACCCTCGAGACTTGCGTGATCGAGATAATGTCTCTCTTTATGGTCAAAGATGAGGTTCTTTAGGAAGGAATGTCCTTAGCCCATCAATCCTACGCTTTAAGACGGTCGAGCTCGTATAGAGGCTTCATACTCTTTCTTAAGCGATAATTGGAGATATAGGGTTCAAGGTTATCCCTTTCTAAAAAAGTCATGAACCTTTTAATGGAAGGAACAATGTAAAGATAGGATCTTTTACACCGGTCCGTTCCAAGGTTGGGGAAAAGGGGGAAATGCATGTAAAAATGACATTTTAGTGAAAAGATGACATTTTAGGGTTGCAAAGGATGCTTTTGGTTTAAAGAAGTGATCTTTATGCTTTGAAGAAATGATTTTGTGCAAAGGATGCATCTTTAATGTGAAAAGAGATTTTAATTGCAAAAAGAATGATTTTAATGCATGAAAATGGGATTTAGGTGCAAAGGATGCACCTTTATGTATGAAAATGATATTTTAATAAAAAAATGACACATTATGTACATAGATGTTATCTAAATTGCAGATAGACATCAAATTACGGCATCGTAGGGGTTAACATCAGTTATGGCTTGAAAGCTGTGAAGCACGCAGCGGCTACTTATGTCGCGTGACATAGGGCCGCCTATGTCGCGTGACATAACTAGCCATTTTGCGAGAGGCTTTACAGGGATTTACAGAGGTAACAAGGCACCAAAATGGTCAAGTTACTTCACAAACAAATCTCAGAGAGTATGTTTATCAATAATGAACACTTCAAGAGGGTGTGGATATGAGGGATCCACACTCATCTTGAGTGTTCATGCAAAACCAAGTCAAAACGGAGATTTTATATGAAATGTAATGAAATAAAATGTGGATCTGGGTAATATGAAGCTAAAGCATGCAACTTTAATCAGAATACTACATTATCAATGCATGTAACACATAGATTTCATATTCAAAGGAAAATAGAGAGTGGAAAAGGGGTAGAAACTCGTTACCCTTGAAGATCCACAACTCCTATATCAAGTTAGATATAGGAGCCTTTTAGCGTCCTCCTCCGGAGACTGAGTTCAGGCCTTGGATCCTTGAGAACTTCGAGTTCTTGATGTATAGGAAGTGTGTGTGTGTGTGGGAAGTGTGTGTGTGGTTAGTTTGGGAGGATTGAGGTGATTTGGGGGGTATGTGAGGAGAGAGGAGGCTTCTGGAGCGTATTCCCTATAGAGGGGGACTGAGGGGTGGAGGAGGTGTGTGCAAAATGAGAGGTGAAGGCCTCTATTTATAGGATGCCTACATGGGCTTGTTATGTCGCACGACATGATAAGCCATAACCGTTTTCCTTCTAGAAACATGCAAGGTGGCATGGTTCTAGAACTCTCTCTGGCTGGTTATGTCGCACGACATAAGTAGCCACTTCTGGATTCTTCTAGAAACATGCAAGGTGGCATGGTTCTAGAACTCTTCCTGGCTGGTTATGTCGCACGACATAAGGAGCCAAATCGGGATTTTTCTAGAAACATGCAAGGTGGCAAATTTCTAGAAGGGTTTTGGGATTAAGAAAAACGTGTTTCTTAATCACCAAGCATTTCCTTCAGCCCTTAAAAGGCTTGGAACAGTTCCGAATTGTTCGGAACTTTAGGAAAATCCAGAGGAATTACCGGAAAAATTAATGAATTGCCGAAAATTAACCGGAAGGCATGAGCCGAGATTTGGGTACTTACGAAGCCCTCGGCAACGTCCACTTGCGGGCGAGTGGGGTTGTCGATAGAAAAGGATCCAATCGGCGAATGCCGAGACGGATTGGGTGACCAAGTTGGTCGAGTGGCTGGACCTTTCATGAAAGGCTACCTACGTATCCCGGAGGAATCAAGCCATAATCGTAGTTCGGAATTCAGGGGAAAGGGGTGTCGCTATGTGACAAATTGGGTGAACCTACAGGAGGCTACCTACGTATCCCGGGGGAATCAAGCCAGGTCGTAGTTCAAGCATCACTAGATAGTTTAAGAACGATGTCGAGGATCCTTGAAATTTTGACAATTAATGGAGGATGTCACGATTGACAATTGCGGAGGATGTCACACGATTGACAATTCTTGGAGGATGTCACTGATTTGACAATTGCGGATTTGTCACCTAATTGACAATTGGAGGCTGTCACCTAATTTGACAATTCTGAGTTTGTCACCTAATTTGACAATTGCGGAGGCCGTCACCTAATATTGACAATTCTTGGAGGATGTCACCTAATTTGACAATTGCGGAGGATGTCACCTAATTTGACAATTCTTGGAGGCCGTCACCTAATTTTGACAATTACTGGAGGCTGTCACCTAATTTGACAATTACTGGAGGCTGTCACCTAATTTGACAATTACTGGAGGCTGTCACCTAATTTGACAATTACTGGAGGCTGTCACCTAATTTGACAATTACTGGAGGCATTCACCTAATTTGACAATTACTGGAGGCTGTCACCTAATTTGACAATTACTGGAGGCTGTCACCTAATTTGACAATTACTTGAGTCTGTCACCTAATTTGACAATTGCGGAAATTTGTCACCTAATTTGACAATTACTGGAGGCTGTCACCTAATTTGACAATTACTGGAGGCTGTCACCTAATTTGAAAATTACTGGAGGCTGTCACCTAAAAATTATTTCCTTTTAACAGAATCTAAAGCTTACGGCGCTATCTCTTTTATGACGGAGATAGAGGGAGCTAAAGCTTGGAAAAACTTGAGCATACTTCTCAATCCCTTTCGAATCAGAGATATGGGTAGCTAAAGTTGGGAAAAACTTGAGCATACTTCTCAATCTCTTTCGAATCAGAGATATGGGTAGCTAAAGTTTGGAAAACTTGACAATTAGGAAACTGTCGCCTGGCATTATCTTGTTATAACGAAAGTAACGAAGGCGCTTTTGGGAGAAAATGTTATCACTAGCAATTGGCACGTTACTTGAGCCTAGGGGTGATTTTTTTTCTTTTTCTTGGAAACATGGTAGGGACTGGGTCTGGATGTACATATGGAATGTGTTTGAAAATTGTTTAAGACGGGTTTCAAGCAGGTGGGGTCGTATCCCTTGGGTACGGATCGAACCGCCGTTATTGCTGAGATGTTGTCAACGTGGACTAGAATTCCTTCTTGGTGAGACCCAGGGTTTAAACCTCGGGTCTTGATTAAGGTCCTTTTCTTAAACTCGGCGCTTGAAGGCGATGCCGAGGCTTTTATAACCAAAGCAGATGTTGAAGTGACCAAACCTCTCTTCTAGGGATGGATGTGACTTATCGGAGCCCCGGTCTGAGGAAAAACTTTCTGCAAAGCCCCAATGTCTTACTAAAGCAAGGAAAGATCCTTTCATTTGGCAAAGCCCCGGTTGAATGAACTGAGCAGGCGAAGTGACTCGGCGAAGCCCCGATCAGTGTTCTAACAAAAATCCCAATCGATTGGTGCTGCGAAATGATCCCGAGGTTGATCTTGGCCAAGACTGAATCCATCTAGGGACCTAGTGAAGAACTCGATGCGAACCCCAAAAATGGCTAAAGAAGCCCCAAGTTTAAAGGAATGGCTTAGAAAAGTCCCAGACTTGAAGAGTTTCAAGGCAATCCTAATGCGAATTGTAGCAGAAGAGGGAAAACCTATCCTTTTTTTTTTCTCTTTTTTTTTTATTTTATTTTTTATTTAGTCAATCAGTCAACCTTAAGAAGATGTGAAAGAAAAGATTTTAGAATTGTATACATGCAGGGGCATATTTTTTTCGAAAGGCGGGAATAAATCCCGATTTTGTGTTATTTTGATGGCCTTATTCGATGTAAGCACAAAAGCTCGCTTTGGGTCTGACTCTTTTGAGAGAGTATAAACGTAGAAAGGTTGGTAAAAGTGTATGGAAGCCCCCGCCGACGTAAAATCGATGTTTAGCACTATTTTTCTAAGATGTAGAAAAAGGAAGACTTGTCAAGACATCCGAAAACTTGTTTTATTTACAATGATCACAAGATTGCTTAAAACCCTTTATTAATGTTCGGGTTATTCAACCACTAATCTCGATATCAACAAACATTCTTATTAATCATGAGGAGAAAGTCAACCAATGTCGCGGATCAAGGTTGGGCCGGGTGTGAAAGAAAGGTTTGTGTATAAGGAGGTCATTGATGAGACCGGGTTTTCCGGGATTTGACCGTGTCCATGGGAGATGTCATTTGATGAGACCAGGTTTTCGGTAATTTGGATATGCTTATGACCAGGACCATTGCCGGTTGCCTACGTTCCTCGTTGTGAGAAGCTCAGTCGCCGTAGTTCGGCCTTGGCCTGACCGTGTTTGGGCTTGGGATTTGTGGTTCCTTTAGTGAAAAGGCTCGGATGAAAAGATTGGATGGTGAGGCTTGGGCCTCGGGATGATTCCTTGACCAAGTCATTCTTGGACGGCTGCTTCTGATTGCTTCCTCTTTCATTGGGGAAGAAAGGATTTGCACGTGCCTACAGGCTATGGCTTTGCTTCGACCGTCCCGTTGTTATCGACAACTTTCATTTTCTGAGCTTTGGTCTTGCCTGTCCGTCAAGCTTTTGATTAGTGACGCTGGGTCCTTGGCCTCATTTTTTTATGTGCAACCCTGTTTTTTGCCTAGACTGCCTTTTGGGATTTTCAGCCTAGCTGGGCATTACTCTTTTTGCACCAAGATTTCTTCTTTTTTTTTATATATGTGCAACCCTGTTTTTTGCCTAGACTGCCCTTTTCTGGGATTTTCAGTCTAGCTGGATATTACTCTTTTTGCACTACATTTTTTTTCTTTTTTTTTTTTTTTTTTTTTTTTTTTTGAGCACATGAGGACCAAGGCGAGCCCCTGCTTGAACATTCTTGGCAAGCTCTTAGGTTGCTGTTGACATGGGGTCAATCATTCAAAGCTGAGTGGCCTTTTGTTGTCCCTTGATATTGCCGCCGTCGTTGACTTGGTCAAGGTGATGGGGAGGACATGGTTCGGGAAAGTGTATGGCTTTGATGAAGGCCTTTTGTGGGGTGAGGAAAGTGTATGGCTTGATGGCATTAGTTGACTTTCTCACACTGATTAATCGGAACGTGAATTATTTCGAGAGATTGTTCGTTGAGCAATGCAAGTGATCATATAAAATAAAACCATTTCATTAAATGTAATGTAGGTGTGCAAATAATGTCTTAAGTCTAGCAAGAAAAGAAGAAGACTCTTTTATAGAAAATTGAAGATTAAATACAATGTCCGTAGAGGACTTGATTGAAAGAGAAAAGTACTAGAACCTACGAAAGTTGACTGAGAGACTATTTTCTTTTTCCTTCTTTTTTTTTTTTTTTTTTTTTTATACTTAAGGATAGGTAGACCCTAGTCTAGCTACTCTTCGCGGTTGGACTACATTTCTACCCTTCAAAGATTGGAAGTAAATTCTTGATGCTCTTTGATCCGAACTTTGGTCATTGACTTGGTCACCATTCGAACAGTCCGTCGGTTTTGGTCCATTGGGCCGCTCAAGCTTGCCTCGCTTCGATTAACCCTTGGACCGCTCTCTTCAAGGCTATACAGCTTGTCGGTTGTGTGGCCATAATGACTATGGAAGGTGCAATGCTCATTCATGTCGAGGAGTGTATTTGAGCTCTTTGGATGGTAGTCTCTAAGGGGCTCCAGGAGGCCTAGCTTTACTAAAGCCTTGAAGATTAAGCCCACGGGTATCCCAAAATCATCAAAATGTTCTCGTTGTCTCGGAGGACCACTATTTATTGGTACCTTCTTGATGTCAGTCCATTGTACACAATGCCTTCTTTCCTTTACCAGATGTCATACCGTGTTGGAAGGGTAAGGTCTATAGCGGCGAGACATTTTCAAACCAAGTGCTTCCCGTGCACGAACCCTTTTTATGTAATCATCAATGTAAGCGTCAAGATTCGACTCCTTTGTGTCGATGCACGAGATTGGTAGGGTGAGATGGCTTGAGTCGAGCGATTGTCGATACTTTCGCCGCTAGGCTTTTCCTGTATTTTCTTAATTGGCTCTACCAATATTCCTTCGAACGAGTCAATAGGAGCATTAGGACCACACGACCCCGCCTACAAGATTGGCATCGGCAAATGAAACCACAAGAGGGAAGTACCCGGTGGGAGAGATGACAGCCGAGCATTCAAAGCGTGACCGTGACCGTAACCTTCCTTGTAAGTCAAACTTGAAGCATAGGAATACGAACCAAAGGATCGAGAGTGGTGAGACTCATAAGGGGCCTCATAGGGTCCGACAAACTGCCGAAGACGGGGATATATGGCTCGTAATAGTTGAATACCAGGAGTACCGAGCGCCGATCCAAATGACTCGCCAAGACATGAGGTTCGAGGCACCATAAAAGTAGGATCTGAACGTGTCTTGACCACACCGAGGGACGTGATCGGAAGAACAATGTGTATACCGTACTTGGTGAGCGAAGCTAACTTGCGTAATGCTGAGTGCGAATTGGATGAGGAGCATTTGACCTTGTCCGACTTCCTAACTCGGAGGAGAGGGGTAAAGCTTGGAGCCCGAGGAGCGAACTCGATCCAAATTGGTTTGCGGGGTCATGTCAAACTGTCGGGCTTGGGAAGCCGCAAACCGACCCATTCCAAGATGATGACCTAAACCCGACTGGGCCGTGAAGCGGTAAACCGACCCATTCCAAGATGATGACATGAACTCGACTGGGCCGAGAAATCGGGTAGTTGTAGCATTTCGCTTCTCTGCTGGTGGTGAACAAAGCCGGGTCTTATCTCGAGGAGGTGAGGTCATCGGGACCCCGATGGCTTGGGACATTGGAAAGGACTGCAAAGGGGTAGTCCTTGGCAAGGGATCATATGTGGGATGGAGTGAGGGCATTGGTTATAGGATAGAGGAGCTAAAATTGCCGCATCTCGGAGTTTCATCTTCTACCAGTGGAACCATCAAGGCTTTGACCACTATCCGAACCCTATGGCTACGGAGCGCATCAATGATCATGGCTTGTCGTTCCTCATGGACCTTATGACTCTTTCCCAGTGGCTAAGGCTAGCTCTTCTTCCCTAGTCATCTCGATTACCCAAACCACCGCTGTTTTCTCGTCAAATCGGCCATTCGACTCTACGAACCGACAAAACCGAGGATTCTCGCGAACCTGTCCGAGAATTTTGCGCTAACAAGTTGCCGACCCGGTATTCTCGTCCACTTCTTTCTCGCTGCGGGAAAGGGATAGGTAAGGTTTAGACTAGGGGTAGGCAAGATTTAGACTCGGGGTAAGAAAGGTTTAGAGATGGGTGAGGTTTAGACTCGAAGGTGGATAAGGTTTAGACTCGGGGTAAGCAAGGTTTAGACTCGGAGATGGGTAAGCAAGGTTTAGACTCGAGATGGGTGAGGTTTAGACTGGGGTAAGCAAGGTTTAGACTCGGAGATGGGTGAGGTTTAGACTCGGGGGCAAGTGTTTAGGCTGAAAGCTTAAGTAACATGCACTTATCGCTTAACTCATTTTCTCCTAATCCTAATTGATTGGAAAAGATTGGACCTTGAAAGGCCAAGATCGAAAATCGGAGATCGGACCGAAAAGGTCTCGATTAGGGATTTGACCATGAAAGGTCGGGATAGGAAAATAGGAAATCGGACCGAGGAGGTCTCGATTAGGGATTTGACCATGAAAGGTCAGGATAGGAAAATAGGAAATCGGACCGAGGAGGTCTCGATTAGGGGTTTGACCATGAAAGGTCAAGATGGAAAATCGGAAATCGGACCGAGGAGGTCTCGATTAGGGATATCATAGGTAGGACCATGCAATTATGATTACATTAATTGTTCAGGTTTACTTAAAATCATGTCTTTTATTAATTTCTATTTGGTTGGAAAAGGGGGGTTTGCCCTTCTTTTTTCGCAACTACTCTAGATCCTGGATCAGTGGGTTCCGTCACTACGTCTATAAGCCCCTCGTATTCCACCTGTATTTCGACCTCCCAGGGTGGACAGCCCCGGGCGAGGGTCCTATA
Source organism: Adenophora triphylla var. japonica (assembly GCA_022495995.1). Classification (NCBI taxonomy): domain Eukaryota; kingdom Viridiplantae; phylum Streptophyta; class Magnoliopsida; order Asterales; family Campanulaceae; genus Adenophora; species Adenophora triphylla. Next base: position 166,553 of record JAFEMH010004999.1, on the reverse strand, counting down.
GGGCACGCGGATCCCACCGACCGAGAGTAAAGAATTCTCCTAACGGGTCTAGCGGGTCATAGGAACTTTCAACGCACGAGCGATGCGGATTATAATCAAGGCAATACCGGGAAAGTCTCGTCTTTCTGCCTTGATAGGATTTTGGCAGAATTTCGCTTGAGCGAATGACATTTTGACTTTCGGTAATGTCCGAGAATATAATAGGCATAGGTCGGGCGGCAAAAGCCGGATGACACAGTGTCACATTGAACTTCGTTGCATACGCCGGGCGTGATTCAGAATCGAAGTCAATGCCGGGTCAAGATCTTGCCAATTTTTCCTTGTCGGAATTTTGGCAGAGCTTCGCTTGAGCGAAAGATCTTTTGATTTGTTGGCAAAGACTCGGTCTTGACTCTTACGCATTCCGTGCGGGTCAAGGTCAATAGTCAATGTCGGAGTCGAGATCTCGCCAATTTTTCCTTGTCGGAATTTTGGCAGAGTTCTTCTTCCGTTATGAACTAAGGTTTGACCTTTACGAGGGTATGCAACTGGGCTATATGACACGGACTAGACCAAAAACCAACCAAAAGTCACGGTTTTTTTTTTGAAACGTGTGACACGGACTGTGCATTGGTCGACACTGGCTGCCATGGGGAGGTTGGGATGATTTCATGCGCGCCTGGGAGCATCGTAAGGCTGTCCGTGACTGCAGCTGGAACCACCCTTGGGTTTGAAGGACGTGCGTGCAAAAGTGTACAGGATATATCAGGTGCGCGTAGTGTGCGGTCTCCTAAAAATGTTCCTTTTTGAGTTAAAACAGAGATTTTCATAAATGTGTTTTAAAGGAATGATTTTCGGGATGGGGAAAAATGCAACACATAAGCACGTAAATTTTCTGGGAGCCCCAGTCAGTCATGGAGCTGAGTAGCCCCAAGCTGCTAGGACTGCCAGATTAACCATGATTTTTCCTGGTGGAATTGTCACTGAGGTCGCCCGGTCAGAATCCAAGGAGGATTGAGCCGTACGACTGCATGGATCAATTTTCCAGGTTCCACTCCTTTTGCTATTTTTCGGGTTATTTCCCGTTTCAAAGTATGCACAGATTCCAAGATGCAAATGATGCAATGCATGGTAAAGAAAGCAAGCACGATTAATGAAATCGGCGATGGGAGTCTAACCCGCTCAAAGGGAAAAGCTTTCTTCTATTTTTTTCAAAATTGTTTTTCGAAAAGGGATACTGGTACGTGGATTGTTAAACCACCGGTTATCCCAACTCCCACATCAGGGAGTGTACAGGAAGGGTAAGTGGTTTCCACCTATATACCGAGTATCGATTTTTGTTTTGAAAATAAAAGCTTTTCTCCTTTGGGATATCCCCAGCGGAGTCGCCAAACTGTGAATGTGTGCCCCAAATTTTGTGTTGGATTCACGCGAGTTTGAAGACATCCGAGTTATTTGAAAAACGGAGTCGCCACGCCATTTTGATTACCTCAAAACTTTGAAAAAAAGGTTGTTACTTGGGTTCGGAGGTTAAGTTACCCCTTGGAAAGAACGTTTGGCGTTCACCCAAAGTGCCTTGCCGGAGCAAGTCTCCCAAGATTTCATTAATCGTGCTTGCTTGCGTGCTTTCTTTGTGTGCATGTGTTTGAGAAAAAAGGGGGGAATGTCCCAAGTTATCTTCCGGACGTACAAACCATTTGTTGGTTGTCGCTCGGGATTCCTTGGATTTTATGTATTTGGGATTATGATCCCATCCTCATCTTATGACTTGTGATCATCGCATTTTAACCTCGGGACCCTCGGGACTTGCGTGATCGAGATAATGTCTCTCTTTATGGTCAAAGATGAGGTTCTTTAGGAAGGAATGTCCTTAGCCCATCAATCCTACGCTTTAAGACGGTCGAGCTCGTATAGAGGCTTCATACTCTTTCTTAAGCGATAATTGGAGATATAGGGTTCAAGGTTATCCCTTTCTAAAAAAGTCATGAACCTTTTAATGGAAGGAACGATGTAAAGATAGGATCTTTTACACCGGTCCGTTCCAAGGTTGGGGAAAAGGGGGAAATGCATGTAAAAATGACATTTTAGTGAAAAGATGACATTTTAGGGTTGCAAAGGATGCTTTTGGTTTAAAGAAGTGATATTTATGCTTTGAAGAAATGATTTTGTGCAAAGGATGCATCTTTAATGTGAAAAGAGATTTTAATTGCAAAAAGAATGATTTTAATGCATGAAAATGGGATTTAGGTGCAAAGGATGCACCTTTATGTATGAAAATGATATTTTAATAAAAAAATGACACATTATGTACATAGATGTTATCTAAATTGCAGATAGACATCAAATTACAGCATCATGGGGGTTAACATCAGATTATGGCTTGAAACTGTGAAGCTTCTGCAAACTGGCTACTTATGTCGCGTGACATAGGCTGCCTATGTCGCGTGACATAACTAGCCATTTTGCAGAGGCTTTACAGCTGGGATTTACAGAGGTAACAAGGCACCAAAATGGTCAAGTTACTTCACAAACAAATCTCAGAGAGTATGTTTATCAATAATGAACACTTCAAGAGGGTGTGGATATGAGGGATCCACACTCATCTTGAGTGTTCATGCAAAACCAAGTCAAAACGGAGATTTTATATGAAATGTAATGAAATAAAATGTGGATCTGGGTAATATGAAGCTAAAGCATGCAACTTTAATCAGAATACTACATTATCAATGCATGTAACACATAGATTTCATATTCAAAGGAAAATAGAGAGTGGAAAAGGGGTAGAAACTCGTTACCCTTGAAGATCCACAACTCCTATATCAAGTTAGATATAGGAGCCTTTTAGCGTCCTCCTCCGGAGACTGAGTTCAGGCCTTGGATCCTTGAGAACCTCGAGTTCTTGATGTATAGGAAGTGTGTGTGTGTGTGGGAAGTGTGTGTGTGATTAGTTTGGGAGGATTGAGGTGATTTGGGGGGTATGTGAGGAGAGAGGAGGCTTCTGGAGCGTATTCCCTATAGAGGGGGACTGAGGGGTGGAGGAGGTGTGTGCAAAATGAGAGGTGAAGGCCTCTATTTATAGGCTGCCTGCATGGGCTTGTTATGTCGCACGACATGATAAGCCATAACCGTTTTCCTTCTAGAAACATGCAAGGTGGCATGGTTCTAGAACTCTCTCTGGCTGGTTATGTCGCACGACATAAGTAGCCACTTCTGGATTCTTCTAGAAACATGCAAGGTGGCATGGTTCTAGAACTCTTCCTGGCTGGTTATGTCGCACGACATAAGTAGCCAAATCTGGATTTTTCTAGAAACATGCAAGGTGGCAGTCTTCTAGAAGGGTTTTGGGATTAAGAAAAACGTGTTTCTTAATCACCAAGCATTTCCTTCAGCCCTTAAAAGGCTTGGAACAGTTCCGGAATTGTTCCGGAACTTTAGGAAAATCCAGGGAATTACCGGAAAAATTACCGGAATTGCCGGGAAAATTAACCGGAAGGCATGAGCCAGATTTGGGTACTTACAGAAAGGCAGGGTTTAGGCTTCGGAAAAGGGGGATTTGGCTCAAGGTTTCGGGCTTGTGCAATGTGCAGTTACCGATTAATGTTTACTTAAAGCGTGTTTTCTTAAAGTCCTAATTGGTTGGAAAAGAGCAAGTCTTCTTTTTCGCAACTAATCCTAGAGCTCTAATCAGTGGATCTCGTCACTACGCTTATAAGCCCCTCGTTTCCATTTGTAGATCATCTTTCTCAGGACGGACTATCCCGAGCGAGGTCCTATAAGGCAAGCGAGTTCCACTGACAAAAGAAAAAGTGAACTTAAGGCTAGCTGATCACGCAAACTTCCAACGTATGTGACGCACGGGCCACAGTCGAAGTCAACGTCCTTAAGTTAAGGCGGGGATCGTGCCAAAATTTCGGCATGACCTCTCCTGACTCGCTTGCGCGAGGGACCTTAGCTTTTGGCGTTGGCCAAGTTGTGGCTGGCACGGTGAATACGGTGAGGTTTGGTGACACGGCGTCACATTGAACCTTCGGGTATATTTTTCGGCAGAGCTCCGCGTCAAAGTCAAGGCTGAAAAGCTCAAGACTTCGGGTCGGGAACGACCTTCGGTCTCAACCTCTCGAGCTTGACTCGGGGCGGAACCCGGCGTAAAAAAAACATACACTTAGGCTTTATGACACGAGCTAAGCCAAAAACCAACCGGGGTCTTGGACAAAGTGTGACACAAAGAGTGCATGGCTTACATGGGCTAGGATGGGCTGTTTGGGATGACCCCGTGCGCCCTCGAAAGGTGTCTGGCAGACCAACCGAGGTGCAACTGATAAGGCCATTCCGGGTTACGGGTTGTAGTGTGCAGTGTACTGAGGCAGCAAGTGCACGTCGAGTGCGGTGTACCGAGGCAGCAAGTGCGAGTAGTGTGCGGTCACTAAAATTCTTTTTCTGAGTAAAACAGAGATTTTTCAAAATGTGTCTTAAAGAATTTTGATGCGCAGTTCAAAAGATAGCAATGAAAATCAGACATGAATGGGGATGCACAAACATGGTATGATTTTGAAAATATGACAATGTAATGCCTTTGAAAAAACCGTTCGAGGTTTAAAGTAACACACGCACACGAAAAAGAGGAAGGGTAAACGAAAGTTTGACCCACGGAAGGCTTTTTTGAAAACATCGGCAGTTTAGAAAAAAGTATCCAAGTCCCCAGCGGAGTCGCCAACTGAAATTACCCGGGATTTCGCGCGGTGCGAAATGCGGTTGTCTTTCGCGGAGGGTTGGTGTCTGAGACCTCGCTTCTTGGGAAGGAATGAGGAGTCGCCACGCGGTTTTGTATTTTGAGCCCAAACGTTGAGAAACGGCTTTAGTGAAAATGGTGTCGTTTTTATTGGTAGCAAAAACTTAGGAAAAGGCTTTGAAAACAGGGGATCATTTTTATTGGTAGCAAAAAATGAGTAAAAAGCTATTTGGTACCAGAGATTGTTAGGTTCGGAGGTCACGTTACGTTTCGGGAAGAGTATTACGAGATCACCCGAAACGCCTCGTATGACGAGTCTTTCTACCTTTCTCGAAATCGTGTGCATGTGTGTGTGTGTGTTTTGAAATGGGGGCTTGAATGACAAGCTTAATCTTGGTTTGAATGTCAAACGTTGATTAGGTGACTTTGTTTGAAAAGACGAGCGTTTGAATGACAAACGTCGGTTTTGAGACGGAAATGAGCGTTTGCGTGGCAAACGTCGATTTTGAGCTTTTTGAAAAGGAGTTCGAAGGACGAACTCCGGTTTTTGAACCGGGCGAGTCATTGTTAACGATTTTTACGAGAAAAAGCGTATTAAATGATTTTGAATGTCAAAAGATTGCTTTTAAGTTAAAGATGAGCGTTTGGATGCCAAACGCCATTTCGCGCGTTTTGAAAGAGAGTTCGAAGGTCGAACTCCGGTTTTGAACCGGGCATTACATTGTTAACGATTTTTACGGGAAAAAGCGTATTAAATGATTTTGAATGTCAAAAGTTTGCTTTTAAGTTGAAGATGAGCGTTTGGATGCCAAACGTCATTTCGCGCGTTTTGAAAGAGAGTTCGAAGGTCGAACTCCGGTTTTGAACCGGGCATTACATTGTTAACGATTTTTACGGGAAAAAACGTATTAAATGATTTGCAATCAACGAATCGGGTTGCGACTCGGACTTTGAAAAGTAAATACTATCACGATCCAAACGGGTCGGACTTGTAAATGACAGTATTTAAATGCGGTATCAACGGAATCGAACGATCCGGAATCGTAAATGACGATCGACGAGCCAAACGACTCGGAATTGTAAATGACGATCGACGAGCCAAAACGGCTCGGAGTTGTAAATGATAGAAAAGTAAATGACAATTGACGGATCGATCGATCTGGAATGGTAAATGACATAAAAAAGTAATCGGAACGGGGTCGGAATGCCGTTTTAACCCGTGATTACTTCTCTTACGGGAAGAGAAGAGGATCGAGGGGCTAAAACGTATCGGACCCCGTTAGACGGAGGCGTCTACATTTCAATAACGTTGTTCGAAACGGTTGTAGCGACTGGCACGTAAACCGAGACGAAACGAGAGATTAGAGAGAGGGAGTTATACCTATGGCTAGGGTCGACTCCTTTGGCTCGGGGGTGTATATGGGATACGAAAAGTGGTTTGGAACGGTTCTTCGAAGTGGAGGAGGGCGTATTTGATCGAAATACGGAAGTTTCACGCGAATCGAGACGAAACGGGAGCTCGGGAAGGGGTGAAACTGGTTTGGGCCGTGGGGTGAGGTGATTTTGGAGAGTAAAATGTTGTTGTAAATGGCTTTGACAGCCTCTCTATTTATAGGTGAATTTTCAGTAGGAGTCCGGCCGGACTTAGACTGAAATCCAGGGGGTTTTGTGGTATTTTGGAATTTTGAGGGACTTGCTGGCAATTTCTGAAGTCTGCAAAGGGAGTCCGGCCGGACTGAGACTGTATACCAGGGGTATTTTAGTCTTTTGGCCTTGATTTCTGATTGAAAGGTGACTAGAGGGAGGTGGCATGCAAGCCACGTGTCCCATGAGTCATCAGCCATGTGGGAGTTCATGCCCGGGTCCCAGTTTTGTCCGTTTTTAAAATAACAGTCCGGAAAATGTCCAAAACGCCTCCGAAAAGTGTCGGAAAGTGCGTTTTTAAGGGAAAGCCGTACTTTTACGTGCGATGACGTGTGTCAAGTACGTTTCGACGTTGGGATGCTCGGGGCAGTACCGGGATGTCTCGTTGGCTTGGCAACGGGGAGTTAACGAGTTCCGGTTAACCTGGAACGGGCCAGTTAACGGATTTCGTTTAACTTTCTGACGGATTTTGACGATCCGGATTTGGGTACTTACAGAGTACCTCCAAAGCAAAAGAAAAGCAGTCTATAGAAGTAGCCTTATTTCGGCTGTACAAATCCAAAGAGAAGTAGAGCTCAGCCAATCCGGCCTCACCCCAAGAAACCACCCAACCTCATCCAAATCCTCCAAAGAGTCAAGAAGGCAAAGCATTGCCAATGTCCCATAGTTCGCAAAAATAGTGACTGACAGCAGCAACCAAAGAAAAGCTCTAGCGAGCTGGTGGGCAGTCACCTCATTGGCGGCAAACTCCACCATGCATCTCAGCACCTCAACCTCAACAAACCTCATCTCCATCCAAAGCCCCTTAGGATGGAGGTCAAACCCTACCAAAGCTCTGAAATCGGCCGCAGTGATGTGATCTCTCCAAGTCACAGGCCTCCCAGTGAACTGCAAGCCGGTAATAGCAGTAAAGTCGACCGGAGTCACCGTAATCTCTCCCCAGCTAAGATGAAAGCTGTGAGTGGTGTCCCACCAGAACTCCGAGAGGGCCTGGACCAGCCCCTTGCTCTTAGAGGTCACATGAATGCCTCTACCAATAGCATCAATGAAAGAATCGAGCCCGGTAGCCATCACCAGCTGCTTGTGATTCACCCCGTCCTTTTCAAAGTTGGGCATCCTATCCCATAACTTCACCGCCACCTCAGCGGGTCCCCTCGACTTGCTCTCCTGTAGGAAAACACAACAAAAAATGTCAGTCCTTCATTTCATCTCAAAAGCATGCATATATTCAAAAAGGTGCACAAATTATCAAAGAAAAGTATTCATAAGAGATCTTTAGCATCATTTCCTAGAAAACATGTCTTTCATCATTTGAAACATGTCATCTCGAGCACATTGCTTTCTCAAGTACAAAAGTCCATTTTTCACAAAATTCTTTGCACATAAGCTTTAATTTTTCAAAATGGCATGCATGAATCCTTTTCATCGTCCAAAATCTTGCTTTCCCATCCATGATCAGAAATTGACCTAGTTCTAGCACATGCAAGAACTCCGTCACATTTTAGACATTATTTTTCTTACTTTATTTTCAAAAAATGAGTCATTCTCATATTTTTTGAAATAAATTGCACATGCATGTTCATTTATGTCCATAGCCTCATAGGATAATTATCAAACTCCCAAAATAATCAACAAAATCACAAGAAAAATTCAAAAACTCCCAAAAAATTGGGTCAAGCCCTAAATCAATCAAAATTGACAAAATCAAGCGAATCAAGAATGCTTACCCCAATCGATTGAGGTTTCATCGATTTGTGCTCCCTCTTACCGGGATAGAGCTCAGAAGGAGGAGTATTGAAGTCGTATTTTCGCTCGGTTCGAATGAACTCCCTCCTCCTCCTCCTCGCGGCCTCCGACAAAGTCCTACGCGCTTGCCGAGGCACAATGTTTCCCTCTTGATCCATCTTAAGAAAGGGAAGCTAAGGAATTGGAGATTTTCGAAGGATTCCACTCTTTTCTCTCCTCTCTCCTCGGCAGAAACGAACCAACAATGGCGCCCTTGCCCGTTTCAATTCTGTTTAAATTAATCTGGTGAAAATAGGTTTAAAGCCAGACGGCTTCTTTTTCTCCACCTCATGCCGGCCGGCTTCATTCACTCTGAACTGAATTTACACTTTTACCCCTGGACTTTCCACTTAGGCATACAATTCCCGTTACCTCCTAACCAGAGTAACGTTGTTTCCCAAAGATATCCATTATCTCTAAGCAGAATGATGTTTCCTCTCGAGACGCCTCCGTTACTTCCGTTATAACGGAATAACGCCAGGTGACACCCTACGAATTGTCAAAACCCAAACTTTAGCAACCTCTATCTCCTAGATAGCGAAGTACGCTTAACGTTCTTCAAACTTTAGCAACCTCTATCTCCTAGATAGTGAAGTACGCTTAATGTTCTTCAAACTTTAGCAACCTCTATCTCCTATATAGCGAAGTACGCTTAAGTTCTTCAAACTTTAGCAACCTCTATCTCCTAGATAACAAAGTACGCTTAAGTTCTCCAAACTTTAGCAACCTCTATCTCCTAGATAGCGAAATACGCTTAAGTTCTCCAAACTTTAGCAACCTCTATCTCCTAGATAGCGAAGTATGCTTAAGTTTTCCAAACTTTAGCTACCTATATCTCTTAGATAGCGAAGTACGCTCTAGTTTCCTCAACTTTAGCTACCTCTATCTCCTCGATAGTGAAGTACGCTTTAGTTTTCCAACTTTAGCTACCTCTATCTCCTCGATAGCGACGTAAGCTTTAGTTTCATCAGGTGACAACCTCCATTAATTGTCAAATCAGGTGACAACCTCCATTAATTGTCAACCAGGTGACAACCTCCATTAATTGTCAATCAGGTGACAACCTCCATTAATTGTCAAACCAGGTGACAACCTCCATTAATTGTCAACCAGGTGACAACCTCCATTAATTGTCAACCAGGTGACAACCTCCATTAATTGTCAAATCAGGTGACAACCTCCATTAATTGTCAACCAGGTGACAACTTCCATTAATTGCCAAATCAGGTGACAACCTCCATTAATTGTCAATCAGGTGACAACCTCCATTAATTGTCAAATCAGGTGACAACCTCCATTAATTGTCAATCAGGTGACAACCTCCATTAATTGTCAAATCAGGTGACAACCTCCATTAATTGTCAACCAGGTGACAACCTCCATTAATTGTCAAATCAGGTGACTCCTCCATTAATCGTCAAAACCTCAAGGATCCTAGACATGTTCCTAACTATCTAGTGAGACTTGAACTACGACCAAGGCTTGATTCCTCCGGAATACGTAGGTAGCCTTTCATAAAGGTCCAGCCATCCGACCACATTGGTCACTCCCTTCATCTGGCATATCCCCAGTAGGATCAACCATTTGACCTCCTAGGTCACTTTCCTTCCATTTTTCTAGTAAGGGACCAGTTTCTCTTCCCCATGCCCCAGTGGATCCCGAACTACGATCTGGCTTGATTCTTTCGGGATACGTAGGTAGCCTACTTTAGGTTCATCCAATTCATCACATATTTCACCCCTTTCCCCAGTGGGTTTCGAACTACGATCATGGCTTGATTTCTCCGAGATACGTAGGTAGCCTTCCAAAGGTTCAGCCACTCGACCTCCTTGTTCACCCAATCCGTCTCGGCAGTTCGCCAGATTGAATCCTTTTTTATCGACAACCCCACTTGCCCTGCAAGTGAAGTTGTCGAGGGGCTTATGTAAGTACTCAAATTTGGCTCATGCCTTCCGGTTAAGTTTCCCAGCAATTTTCCGAACTTTCTAAAGTTCAGGGGCAATTCGGGAACCTTTCCAAACCTTCCAAGGGGCAAAGGACTTGCTAGGAATTAAAATTCCACGTAGTCCCTCGCTGAAAAGGCCTTCTAGAATGCCACCTTGCATGGTTCTAGAAACAGGCTGAGTCATTAAAGGATAAGACCACACGGCTTCATTTGCCAAAGGTTAATGCCGCACGGCTTCATTAGGAAACACAAAACTGCCTATAAATAGAGGCCTCCTCTATTCATTTTGATATACAATTTTGAGCACTGTTACTCTGCCAAATTCAAACCACGAATTTACAGAAAGCAAAACCTTCTCATAATCACCTCCCTCCTCTCCAAAACTCATCCAAAGTCACTCATTCATTAGGAAAACCTCAAGGGAGATAGAGGAACACCACCATTGGTAACCTCTCCTTCCTCTATCCTTGAAATATACTTGTTATCTTGTTATATTGCCTACTTGCTATTTATCTTGCTATTTATTGCCTTTATATATGATTTATTGTCATAAAGATCAAATCTTTACTATGTAGATCATCATATCCCCTTTCCCCTTATCACATGGGATTCATGGAGAATCCATCCCAAGGATGAACAAAAGACCACAAATGGCTTGTTCTAGGGTGGATTCCTCAAATGATGATGTGAAAAATGTCATCTTTATCATATAAAAATGTCATCTTTACTTTCATAAATGTCATCCCCTTCCCATTGACCTTGCTTCCAAGGATTGTCCACTTAAAAGGTTCTTAAATGACATAGGAAAGCATTAAAGGTCTCCCCTTTACATTCCTAGTCTTAGTTTTCATAGTGTTCATTACACTTGTTTGCATAAAAATGTCATCTTTACCTTTAAATGTAACTCCCCCATGTCCATCATGATTGGATCACTCTCCAAGGATTGCCTAGTGACCTTCTTAAGGCACAAAAAGGCATAGGATGATTATAAAGATCCAATCTTTATACCCCTCCCCTTAGTCCCTTTTGGTACTTGAAGCACCTCTTGGGGCGTAGCGGTGTAAAGGTCTCATCTTTACATTGTTTCCTCCATATAAAGATCCCATAGTCGAAGTCCCTTTAGAAATGGAAGAACTTAAGCCCCTACATCTCCGATCATCATTTGAGACGAGCACAAATGTCCCTATCAAGCTCAAATCGTCTCAAGATGTAGGATTGATGGGCAAAGGTCCTTCCTTTCTAAAGAGTCTCATTCTTGGACTATAAAAGAGGTGTCCCTATTTCGATCACATATGACCAAAGGTCACTTAATGATGATCGTAAGTCCAAGATGAGCACGGGATCAAAGTCCCGAACATACCAAAATCCAAGGAATCCTGAGCGATAACCAACTCATGGTTTATACGTCCGGACGACCACTTGGCACATTCCCTCCCTTTTCAAATCACATCTCACACACGAAAGCACAAAACAAGCACGAAAATTGGATCTTGGAAGACTTGCTTCGGCAAGACTCCTTGGGTGAACGTCAAACGTTCTTCCCATGGAGTAACTTAACCTTCGAACCCTAATCCTTTTTTTTTCAAAGTTTTGAGGAAATCAAAATGGCGTGGCGACTCCGTTTTTCAATTTAAACCGAATGTCTTCAAACCGATGTGAAGCGGTGACCCCTTACACGAGAAAGAGGTTCAAAAAAGATAAAAATGCCGCGATCTTTGGGCACACATTCACACCAGCTAGCCTTAAGTTCACTTTTTTCCTTTGTCGGTGGAACTCGCTTGCCTTATAGGACCCTCGCTCGGGATTGTCCGTCCCGAGAAGACGATTTACAGTTGAAAACGAGGGGCTTATAAACGTAGTGACGAGATCCACTGATTAGAGCCTTGGGTTAGTTGCGAAAAAGAAGACACGATCTTTTCCAACCGATTAGGACTCTGAGAAAATACGTTTTAAGTAAACATTAATCGGTAACTGCACATTGCACTAGCCCGAAACCCTGAGCCAAATACCCTTTCCGAAGCCTAAACCCTGCCTTTCATTCCCTGCAGCGAGCAGAAAGTGGTTCAGAATTTCAGGTCAGGGCCTCGCCAGAGTCACATTTACGGTAGCGTCAGACAGTTCTTCGGTTCCCTCAGTTCCTTCAGCCAGACTCTCCGACATGTCAAGCTCACCGAGAAATCGTGACAGGAATGGAACCCCGCCACCGGTAACAAATATGACATTGGAAGAAGCCATCCGGGCCTGTGAGGTTCACAAAAGGCTGAAAGAAGATCAGCAGAATTTCGTGCTACAGCTTCTGAATGAGCGAGGTATAGCAGTTATCCCCCAACCAGACGGTACTTTCGTTCTGATCGAGGACGATGAGCCTCCCCGATCAACTCCTTAAACCTTCAACCAGGTTCCTCCCCCGCCAACTTACGGGATGCCTTCGAACCAAGGAAACAGCCGACCTAGGCTTCATGTTGCCACCTCTCATGGCACCCCTGTTATATACGGCCAAGCCAGTACTACTCCCATCACTCAGTACAACCAGTGCACCGCTGGATCATCTCAAACAGATGTCAACATCCTCCAATACCCTCCCGGGTTCAATCCATTGCCTATACACGAACCTCAAAACACCGGGGATAAACCCCAATACAGTCCAGAAAAGGCCCCCATATATCCACATATATCAAGCCTCCCACCTCCAATTACTGCCGCTCATATGGCAGCACCCGGCACCTAGCCTCAAAGTCCACCACCGGACCCAGCCCTAGCCTGGATGGTCAAACAGATGAAAGACCTGAAGGCCAGCATAAGCAGCTCGAAGCAAGAAACGCTCAGATCCACAGATCCGGGAATGGTCACGCCTCATCCTGCCAAGTTCTGAATGCCGGAAATGGACCGATTCGACGGAACCGAATGTCCACAAACGCATGTTGACACCTACGTTCTCGACATGAGAGTGAAAGGAGCAACCCTTCAGCAAATGGCCGATCACTTCCATCATACGCTCAAGAGTTCAGCGTTACGATGGTTCCTAAGGGTCAAGCCTGCAGATCGCTATACCTGGGATCAGATCAACAATATCTTCCTAAAGCGGTATAGATCCAACCTAGAGTGGGAAACAAGTCGTGAGAACTTAATCACCACCGAGCAAAAAACAGATTAAAGCGTCAGAGAATTCTACAAGAGGTAGAGTTGGAAATTCTCCGAAATTATGGAACCACTCTCCAAAGATGAACAGATGCTGATTTTCAAGTCCTGCTTGAGGCCGTCCATCAGAACGCTCATCAGCCATCACTTCTTCCCAGATCTCCGAGCCATGGTAAATGTCGGCTCACAGTTCGAAAAGGATCTCAAGGAAAAACTGGCCACAGTACAGCCGTACATATACAGATCAGCAGCTACATTCAATCCCGCACCGGCCCCCGGCAAAGGGAAAGATACGTCCGTCAACCACATCCATCAGGGACAGCAGTCGGGCAACAAAAACCCAGTCCCACAAAGCAACAACTTCACCACGAAGCAGCCTTCCGTGCACTTCGACAAGTTGGATATGCCTCTGAGTAAGATGCTGAAAGGACTAATCAAGGAAGGCCTCCTCAAGCCTGTTGAAAACTACAAACCCAGGAATCCCGTAGTCAACGCTGATAAAAGCAAATACTGTGCCTTCCACCAGTATCATGGGCACATAACTGACAACTGCTTGGGGTTACGGCACGAAATCCAGAATTTGATAGAGGAAGGAAAATTGGAGCATCCCCGTGGACCTAATACAGTCGAAAACCCTTTTTCGAACAACAACAGTGTGAACTCCATCGAGTGGGTGCCAAAGAAGATTGCCGCAGAGCCAGTTCCTCCGCCTCTTCCAGCCAGGTCCTCATCAAACGTCCACATCAGTTACGATGTTTGTGACTGCTCTGAATGCCTTGAGTACGAGTTCCAAGACATGATCAGGGGTGATTCTCCTAGAAAGCAGAAGAAAAAGTCTTCTCAGCAGAAACTGAAAGAAAGATATGAAGCTAGAGACACCAGCGTGGGTACACTCGGAGAGCCATCTGGGAAGTTCAATTACTATGTACTCTACTCCAGCCAGTCCTCCCTTCCTTCAAGCCACGCAGATTTAGAGCAGACAGAGGTGGGAAAGCCGAAAAATCCTGCTGATGCTAAAGTTCAGGCCTCAGGACACCGAAATACCTCAAATCTTGGCAACCTTACTGCCAGCCAGAAGCCTAATCCCCCGCGGGATCAGCGAAGGTTCAATTTGCCCAACTTCAGAGCACAGGCCTGCAAAGGAAAGTCAAAGTCAACTTGGCACTCGCACTCAATCAACGTGCTGACCAAGGGCGGCCACCGCCACAAGCTACCTCGACACAATCCCGAGGCACCACCAAAAGCTTTGCCTCTCAAGAGAAAGACAGTAAATGGATGGCTCGATGACTCTCCCTCTCCGGAAAGAGATCAGATCTACGATTTCCGACTGTATGGCAGTATGCTCACCTTCTGTGATGAAGACCTGCCGAAAGGGGCCTTAGGGCACAATGAAGCTTTGTACATCACTCTCCGGCTCAACATCATCTCTCTCCTCGGGGTATTAGTAGTCAATGGATCAGCAGTCAATGCCCTCCCTCTCAGCATGATGCGAGCCCTACGCATCGACGAAGGCCACATGATCCCATCTGCCCGAACTATTAAAGCCTACGACAGCACGTCTTGTCCCATCCTGGGAACGGTGACTCTGGAGCTCTGGTTCGAAACCCAAATGGTGCCAGCAGAATTCCACGTGATGGACATCCCGTCCAAATTTACAGCTCTGCTGGGACGCCCATGGCTACACCACATGAAAGCCATAGCCTCCACTCTCCACTAGCGCTTCAAGTTCATTAACCGGCAAGGAGATCTCGAAGTCATCAGAGGGGACGGTTTCCTCCTAGGGAATGAAGCCGAAATGCCAATCAAGCGTGCCCGCAGCCAGGCACCGGGGTTACCTCCTGCAAGCCGACCAAGGGACTATCGGGGCAAATCTCATCAGAATCCCTCAAAGTCCGGAGGTGCTAACTATGTCAACGTCCTCGAACAGGCAGGTCTTGAAGCAGTCAGATTCATCAAGTTCAACTGCCGTTTCCGAAACTTGGACGCAAACTGGAAACAAACCCTGAGCATCGCGATGATACGGGCACATTAACCCCCTATCTCTGGTCGAAGATTTGTCAGCATCCTCCAAGTCAACTCTCTGGCCCCTCCAGGCAAAGAAATTCGTGATAAAGGTCAACAAGCATCGTCACAATCGTGATGAATGTATGGCAGTCATATGGGATGTCCTACACGAGGAATTGCCTGCCGAACCCCTCTTCTCAAGTGAAGGGCATGATATTTTTCTAGTAGCTCCAGCTTCACAGCAGGACGCGAGACGTCCTTACGTCTGGGTTGAGCCGTCAGACGACAACGAATCAGGACTCTCCGGAGTCGAAGACGCGGCAGATCCGCAGGAAGATCCTTACATACATATGCTCAGTTTCGAGGACGACACCAGTTTCGATGAGGTCACCTACAATGAGGGCTCCAATACCATGGAAATCGTCAAGCTCAACGTCCAGTACAGGCAGTTATTCGGCGAATGGAAACAACTGGTTGACACAACAAAGAACCCCTCTGACCATGTAACTGACGACAACTTCGTCAACATTATCTTTTCCAGATATCCCGATGATGCCAAGGATCCGGTCCTTATTATCAGATTCTGCAATGCCAAAGTTACCCTCGATGATTGCCTACTCATGGTAAATGAGGCCCTCGCCAAGCGAGCTCAAAGCTCATCATCACTTCCAATTACCAGCCCCAGTGGCAACCGGCCCGTGTCGTCAGTCAAGCTTACAGCCAAGAGCGCCACCAAGGCCAAGGGCATCAGCGAAGGAGACAAAGCTCCTCACCCTGCTACAAATCAGATCAACCTCGGGAACGCTTCCAGCAGCAACCCTGAAAACATCTGTAAGAGTCTTCCCCGTAAGACAGATCAAGCTTCCGAAGAAAGGAATGATCACCTCAGCATCAACATGCTCAAGTTCGACCCTGCTCCCAGCCATCACGGCCACGGATTCAGGCATCCCGTCAGCAAACTGCTAGCTCTGATAGACTTGGCTATCCAGCGAGATCACGAGACCATCAACATCACGAAATTCAATACCCTCGTGGGTTTAATCAAACAGATATGGGCAAACTTCTTGGTAACTGAGATGAAGGAAGACCGCATGGAATGTCCCAGCCCGACTTCCTTCGTCAATATAATCCAAGTGTTTCCGCCATTCGGGGATTTGGATGTGATTACAGTTCTAGACACCAGTCAGACGGCGCGCACCTACGGAGACTGTTTAGCTCTTGCAAGGAAACCTCTCCTAGAACTAGCCGCTCAAGAGAACCGCCTCTAGGATGAGAACCAAGCTCAGAAGACTCACAGGGACCAAGCCCTTAAAGCGTCATAAGCAGTTTCAGACAGTAAACTAGAGGCCACTCTAGACTAGTTCGACCTCAAAGGTTTTGCCCACCGCGACTTCCTGGACTACCATCACTTCTCATCAAACCCCCTCTGGCAAGGAAGGGCGGTCAACGGTCCCGACGACCTAGGAGATGGAATGGCACAGCACAAGGAATACCTAGCCAAACAGCATGAGGAGTACAAGCGCTTATCTCCCCGAGAGAAGCAAGTCCTTTGTGAAAGCGACGACGAAGACGAGGAAACTATTCTCTTCCAAGCCCATCACGAAGTCAACAAGACCGGAATCCCAAGGGTCCTAGGAGGATGGGAGCGGATCATTTCCGCTCTCAAGTTAAAAGGCCAACTGAAGGAGGAAGGTCTATTCAAAAAGAAAAGAAAGATGGAAATACATCTCCAACAACTGCTAAGGGAGATTCCACAGACAACATCATTCGTTTACCGAAATGACCAACTGGGGCAAAAACATGGGCAGACGTTCGGGAAGCCGTGTACTCACCTTCCGACATACCCGCCACTCAGTTAAAGCAGAAGAGAAGGCCTCCCCGATGGAAGTTTATCTAGACTGCCGCATACAGATCAAGGAAGCACTGGCTATTCTCACATGGGAAGAAACGCAGGCGCTAACTCTCGACGTAGGCTATACTGCAAGAGAGCTGATCTGGGCTAAAAGTGGAGGAAAATTAGCAAACCATGACTATCGCCTGACCCAACTCCAGAATGCCCTGAGCATGCTCAGCAAGAAGGAAAGAAGTGCGGTATACCGTAAAGAGATCAAAGAGACCGTTCGCTTGAACCAAGAACTCTCTAACCTCCCCCGAAGGGTCAGTAATGCACAGTTCAGTTCTGGCAACCACTGCTGCACACTGACGTTCGAACAGCTGCGGCAAACCATAGACACCCTCCCCGCGGAGGTACCCAAACCAGTATCCTGGGATAGAATTCAAAAAGCTGCCGAAGCCTCCGGGAATGCGTCTACAGTCAACGAATTGAGAGAGGACATATGGCCCTATGCCTCGAGAAATCCTCCTCTGACTATGGCTCAGCTCAGAGCGACTTGTTCATAAGGGACCAAGCCTGATGTCAGCGTCCTGACCCGATCGGGTCGAATCCATGTATTACCACCCAAGGCCACCAAAAAGCCAACGGAGCCAGAACCGCAACCCGGCCTGCCCGAAAACACAAGTTTCGTGAAGGAGGACCCGATCCTCACTCAGCTTAAGCAGACCCAGGCGAACATTTCCCTTTGGTCCCTGCTCACATCTTCATACCCTCACAAGCTCAAGTTAGAGGAAAGTTTGGCCCGCACCATGGTCCCCGTGGATGCAACTTCAGACGAAGTAATTCAGATGATCGGCAACATCCACTACGGCAACATCATCACCTTCACAGATTTGGACCTGCCAAAATTTGGGGCTGATCACAATGAGCCGCTCTACATCACAGTTCAGCTGGACGAGCGTCGCCTTCCCCGTGTGCTGGTAGACGGAGGTTCCGGAATGAATGTCTTGCCCGCCAAGATGATGGACCTACTTGACATCAAGCCCACAGATTTGAAGCCTTCAGTCCACACTGTCAAGGCCTATGACTCTACTTCCCGCACAGTTCTCGGGGTTGCTACTCTAAATATTTGGTTCGGCAAGCGGATGATCCCCACCGAATTCCAAGTGTTGGACATTCCTATCACTTTCACAGCCATCCTGGGGCGACCCTGGTTGCATCAAATGAATGGCGTGGCATCCACCCTTCATCAGTGTATCAAGTTCATGCAAGGCAACGAGCTAACAACAGTCTATGGCGACAGCGTCACCACCGAGGGGACCAACACCAACGGCATTCCAGTGTTAGAGATCAAGCATGATGATGATATGGCATTAACCGGATTCACCTTGGAGACCTCCAAGATCCAAATATGCAGCGTGGACCTTCCACTGTTTTGGGACAAAATCCCTCCCGCCATGAAGATGATGAAACTCATGAACTTCATCCTAGGACTGGGGCTCGGCAAAAGGTTACAAGGCCAACACCAAGTTATCGAAGTCAAGGACCACACTACAGTCCAGGGGCTCGGTTATGTGCCAACACCAGCTGATATCAAAGAAAACAAAAGGCTCGCCAGCACCAAGGCAACAGCCCGCAAAAGGGGAACCTCCAACGGCACACCCAACCTCCAACCTTACAGTTTTGACCTCGCTCAATACTTCATCAAAGGAACCGACAGAAGAACTGAGGGAACCGACAAGGGAACCGACAGCAGAACTGAGGAAACCGACAAGGGAATCGACAGCAGAACTGGGGGAAGCGACAGCGAAATCGACAGCAGAACTGAGGGGACCGAAAGTGAAACTGATGAAGATGAGAAAGAAGCAGGGAAAGTTAGCACAGAGACTACAGAAAGGATGGGAAAGCTAGCACGGGACCTCAAGCATTTCAGAGGACTCAAGGCTAATCCGATAAGGGGAGCGTTCCTCGACATCACAGCTCTACCTGGACCAATTGCCACCACAGTTCAACATGAGTACACATTCAAAGGAATCCCAGACATAGAAGAGCAGCTCGAGACACTCTTCATGGGAAACAGACTGTTTGGGTCAGCCTCCGGGGCCACATTCGAGACAGTAACTCCAAAGCAGAAGGAACCAGAATTCATAAAAGACGCTCTCAGCAGACCCGCTCTACGGAGTCTTTTTGAAGAAGTCATGGAGGTGCCAAACCTGATTGACCTGAGCTCCGAAAACAGCATGATCGCCATAATCAGGACAGCAGAAGCCAAGCCTCTCGACCCGAACCCTTACCAAGCATCCAACAATGCCACTGAAAAATTGGGTAACTTTCACCGAACCAAGGGCAAGCCAGACAGAAATGGAAAACAAGCTGGGCCTGCACCCACATCTACCTAAACCCGATCTCAAACCCTCTGAGTCAGTCATTGTCAAAGTCCAGTCCTCTGAGTTGTCTGATGGCCTCACGCCGGAAGACTATGATAATGTAGCCAACAGTGTATTTCCGTTCGCGTTTAATGAAAAGTCTGACCTTTCGGATTATCCCCTCATTGCCACTTTAACAACTGTTAAGTTAACAAACAACTTAAAAGACGTTAATAATGACTCACTTGATAAAGAAGCAGACACACTAAACGAACAAAACGTTAGAGAAGTTCTCAAGCGTGTAGTAGACCAAGAGGACAATCGGGCCCAAGTTGCCGAAGAGGTTATGACTAAAGTGAACCTGGGGTCGGTGCAAGAGCCTAAAGAGACACAAGTGGGCAGTTTCTTCGCCGATGCAGAAAAAGAAGCCCTGATAAATCTCCTCAAAGAATATGTTGACGTGTTCGCCTGGTCATATCAGGACATGCCAGGACTCGATCCCTCAATCGTGGAGCACAAAATTCCCCTGGATCCAGAATCCAAGCCTATCAAGCAGAAATTGCGCAAGATCAAGCCAGAGTGGTCCTTGCAAGTGAAAGAAGAAATTGAGAAGATGCTCCGCGTCAGCTTCATCAGAGTAATTGAGTACCCGACCTGGCTCTCCAACATTGTGACGGTCACCAAGGCCAATGGAAAGGTCAGATGATGTGTGGATTTTCGAGATCTCAACAAGGCCAGCCCTAAAGATGATTTCCCACTGCCCAACATCGACATGCTAGTCGACACCACGGCAAATTTCGAGGTAAATTCCTCCGTGGATGGGTTTTTCAGATACAATCAGATCAAGATGTCCGAGAAAGATCAAGCCAAGACTGCTTTCACCACTCTTTGGGGAACATACTGTTACAGAGTCATGCCGTTCGGTTTAAAGAACGCTGGGGCTACTTACCAGCGGGCTGCAACAGCTCTCTTCCATGACATAATTCACAAGGAAATAGAAGTCTATGTCGACGACATGATCATCCACTCCAAAGGATCAGACATGCAGCACATGATAGATTTAATAAAGTTCTTCAACAGAATCAGAAAACAATCCATGAGATTGAACCCCGCAAAGTGCACCTTCGGCGTCAAGCGAGGCAAAGTACTGGGGTACATGGTTACAGAAAGAGGTATCAAAGCGGATCCCAAGAAAATCAAGGCCATCATCTTCCATGCACAATATGCTTAAAAAGGGAGGTCTAATGGTGATAGTGGTTTGCTTATATTCCATGCATTGTCTTTCCATTACTTACTTTCAAATGTATTTACTTTCTAATATTATCTTTTGATCCATTTTTCTTTTAAGTTACTATGATATAAGTAACCCTAATCTCCAAGGATGAACTCACACTCATGTTAAAGATGTGGTTCTAGGGAATATGGTTACAATGTTAATGTAACTTCATTTCTTTCATTTTCTTCCTAAAATGTGACCAAAGTTCAAGTTTAAACTCTCAAAAAGATCTCTCATTTCTTTTCTTGAAGCAAACAATCTCCATTGTTGTCTCTCAAGTAAAGCTCAAAACAACAATTGTTGTACTGTCCTAGGATTTGGAGATGACAACCCTAGGATTGGAAATTTCCCTCTTTTTTGGTTTTATGACCAATTTTTTGGACAATCCAGAAGTTGTCACCTTTCTTTCTTAACTCTAATCGAAATAACATCAGAAATTAAATGAGATACAAAAAACAGCATACTGCACATGGTCATCCGTACGGACCTCCTTGTAAAGGAGCAATGATCCATACGGATAAGTTTGCACGCTATAATATTTGTTCAATTTTATTCCAGTTTTTTCCAGTTTCAGATTTGTTTTTAAACCCCTTGTATTAAAGTCAACAATTTCCTCTAAAAACTGCACAGTTTTCTTCTTTTCTTTTAAGCTACAAAGTTATTTGATTTTAAAGACACACACACACACACAACTCATAAAAAAAGGTTAGAAAGTCTCATGTACATGAGGCATCTCGGGTGAGTAAAAAAATCTCTTACCGAGGCGTAACATGACCTCCGAACTCGAGATCTTATATTAAAAGTCTTTTGTAAATGTTTTGGGCTAACAAAACGGTGTGGCGACTCTCTTTTAAAAAAATCATCCTTCCAAATATTTAAAACATTTTTTCACCTTTCAAAAAGGGAGAGAGCCCCGACGAGCTCGGGTGTCTCCGGATCGAGTAATTTTAGTGAGGTAGTTTAGAAATAACTTCTATCTTTGCCTTATCTACCTCAATCTCCTTTTGGACACTAGATGACCCAAAACAATGCCATGCCTCACTAGAAAATGAGTATTTTTCCAACTAAGGGTCAAATCGGTTTCATAACATCTTTTAAGCACATAAGTCAAGTTCTCGAGGCATTGGTCAAAACTATCACCAACCACTGAAAGTATCTAATTTACTTAATTATTCTTCTACCCCGGTGACAGAAGTTTTCGATTCAGTTTCTGATTCAACTGGGGAAAGGCCCCTTTCAAGCTTGTCTATGTCGTCATTCAAAAAAACCAACTGGGGGTTCATTGATTTTCGACTAAGCATACACTATTGAAAATTGAATTGTAGATTATAGAACAAGTTTCCGGCAACGGTGCCAAAAACTTGATGGAGATAAACCCCCACTTGTTATAAAAATCTCGCAAGTGCACGAGTGATCGATGTAGTAATATGCACGAGAAAGGGTTGAATACACAGGGACTTGTGTATCAACAGTTCAGTTCTCAACAGCAAAAGTAACATACTGGTTTTGATTTTTGTTTTATTAACTTCTTAACCTATTAAAAGTAATTAGTACTAAAGCAAGAAATAACATAACAATGCAAGAGATTACCAAATTCAGAAGAAAAGAACCTACGGAATGGATTTGTTAGTTAAATATATGTATAGCCTAAGAATTGCTTAATCCCAATCATTATAAGCATTATTGAGGACCCCTAATTTTAACTAGGTCAATTAGATTTTTCTATGTACCTTAGGATCCCTTAGTGCTAGTGCCAGTGTTTTTATTGTTGTATTTTCTAAAAGAGTGAAGACTTGAAGACCTAAAAGATTTTCCAAAGTGATATTGGTTACTTGTCCAAATTTGTCAAAACCTCAACAGGTTGACAAACTCAACCGGTCATGCTCCTTAGCCGACAAACTCCTCAATCGGTTAAAACAGTCAATCGGTTATGATCTTATCAGTTGCTGAAATCAGTCAAGCTTCCTCAACAAGCTTTCTATCAGTTGAAGCATTTATTGTTTTCACCTAATCAACCCACAACATAGCTAAAGTTGGTAGAACAGTTGCTATGAAGACTTTGTTGCCGCCTTGTCAGTAACTACTTTGAGGAATGTTCAAGTTACCAGTACTCACAACAACTTCTTTATCCAGTGGAAAATTCAAAGATGGTTGTCCTTCAAATCTCAGGAATTAAATGCATAAGATATTCTCATTAAATACTTGTCAGACCAAGTCATCCCTTCAACCTCTTCAAAGACAACAGCTCTTCCATGGAGTTACTATAAATACCTTCCTTAGAGCATTGAAGAGGGTTGGTGCATTGAAGACTTTGAGAGTGAGATTGTCAAAAACTGCAAGTGTTCAAGCATTGAAGTTCAAACCAATCAGTCCATATATTCACTAGATTATTTATTAGGACATACATTGTGCACACTCAATCAATTTTGTAAGTGTTCCCAAACAAGATTATGTCCGGAACACATTTATTGATCACACTACACACCCAAGAGAAATCAGCTCAACTTGTGAACACATCTCTTGAAATACTTGGTCAAATCTTGTATCACGATCCATTAGTGATCACTTTTATTTAGGCAGCTTTCAATCATAAAGCTTGCAACTTGTAATGGACTAGTGACATTAATAGTGCACCTTTTCACAAATTCAAGTTTTGACCAAACTTGGTAGAGGACGTAGCAGTTATTTAATAATGTGAACCTCTCCAAATAATCGTGTCCCCTTGTTTGTTTGTTTGTTTGCTCATTATTTCTTGTCCTTGTAACCAGTTGAACTCTATCACCGGTTACAACCTTTGAATCTTTTAACTGCTTGTTTGTCTTTTTCATTGGAATATAACTTGCATGATATTTTAACTTACTTTCATTTGAAACCTCTTTACTTAACCGATCACTTTTGTGTGAGTAAACCAGTAATATTTTATCCGCTGCGCAACTAGCTACCATCGATTTAGCAAGTGATAAGTTACTTGGATATTTTATAAAGGTTTTAGAAAAGAAGTTTAATCAGGCTATTTACCCCCTCTCTAGCCTGTTTTTCTATCAATTGGGCTTAACAATTGGTATCAGAGCTTTCAATTTTTGAAAAATATTTTTCCAAGCTTCACAGCTTGAATTGTTGATTCAAAAATGGTAGGAAAACTCATGCAAACGTGGAACATGGCAACCATACCTATGTTAAACAAAAATGAATTTCCAGTATGGAAAAACAGAATCATGCGGTATATGGATTCAATTGATGACAGATTAATGACTGTAGTTAGAGATGGTCCAATCATTCCTATCAAAGTTAACACAATGCCAAGGGCCCCCAAAACTCCTCTCATGGATCACGTCGATAGATCATCGGAACAAGAGTTTGAAGTTTATGAAACTATTGTTTCCGAAGACTCGTGAAGAATGGACCGAAGAGGATAAGATATGTGTAGCCCTCGATAAAAAGGCTATGCACATTCTGACCTCTGGTCTAGATGATAAGCTGTACAAATGTACAGAATTATGAGACTGCTCAGCAAATGTGGCAAAGTATTCTCAGATACTTTAAAGGAGATCAAGTGGAAAAGGACAACCGGCTGTAAAAAAGTGTAGTTGAGTTCGAGTCCTTCAAGAAGAACCCCAGTGAGTCCCTCAGAGAAACGTACGATCGTTTTTGTGAGGTAAGCAACTCTTGTGCATCTTTAGGTAGAATATATCCTTGATTCTCTTGGATACTTATGGCATGTTAAGGTAGCTATTCCAAAATAATGCAGAGACTTGGACAAGACTCACATTCAGAATATTGTTTCCACTCTATTTTTGCATGAGGAAGACCTCAACAGGCTTGGTGGAGTTAAAAAACAATTTAAAAACCTCTCTCTGCCAACTCAAACTGAGATCTTCCCGGGCTCTTCCTTGTTCAAAAATCTATCTGCCAACAACTCCCCTTCAACCTCTCAGTCTCAACCTACCAAAATCAATGTCAACTATAGCAAGCCTTCTGAGGAAGATGAATTTGCTATAGGGGTGTGCAAACCCGCCCATCGGCCCGCGAAGCCAGCAAGGCCCGTACCCGCAAGGTTTTCAACCCTGCTGGGCTTTACTACTTGAAAGCCCGCGGGATTTGGGCTGAGATCGGGCTTTCATAATTTTTCGGCCCGTTAGGCCCGGCCCGCACATCCTTCAAAAGACTAAAAACCCAATTAGGCATTTATTTACTGATTAACTTGTCAGGCATTTAGTTTTACACACGCCTACTCAAAAAAACCAAGAAAACCAAGAGACTCAACTGCAGGAACGTTAATGATTTATTATTTTCTTGGTTGCTTAATTTGTAATTCTTCAACCAATGTGAAATTATAACATTCATTTTGCCGACTTTCTGTATTTAATAATGTGTACAAACTACCTCCCAGTAGTGCAAAGGCTTGTATCCTGCTACCAACTGCAGGCTGTTCGTAACGTTAATGATTTATGCTTTTCTTGGAGAAGTAAAAATGAAAACATTAAAGGGTTGTTATTAGCAGGATGAATGTGAAACGAAGCCATAATAGGGATATGCTGAAGATGTACCAATAACAGCCAAACATTTTACTGTGGAAACCATTAATTTTCCATAATAGTTTTTTTTTTGGTGTGCTATAATATTCAAGTGAATTATATCTTCTAATGAAATAATTTATTTAAATATTTTTGGTGAACTGTGTATTCTTGTGCTAGGATGTTATGCTCCTTGATCAATCAGTCTTGTTTTGGATGGCTGATGTTCATGACAGGCATAGAGATATGCGGCTTGATGTTGATAACATGTCATACGAGGCAAGGGTTTTATAGAGATTGCTTTTGCATATTTATTCTTGTTCTGGTCACTTTGGTCTTCAACTTATATATTTACTAGTAAAAGCCCGTGTCCGAGGACACTTTTTTTTTTTTTTTGGTCTTGAAGTTGAAAATTATAATTTTAAATTTGGACCCGTCAAGCCCGAGCCCACTAAATGCCCGCTTAAAGCCCGTTAATTTGAGCCCGCTAAATGTCCGCTATGTTGGGCTCTTTAAATTGAAGCCCGCAACTAAATGGGCTCATACCGGGCTTTGGGCCCACACACACCCCTAATTTGCTGTCTTTGCTAGAAACTATAGTTAAAAACTTTAAGAAGTCTCAACAACATGGCAACAAACCCTTCCACTCCAAACCCTCATCATTTCCAAGATCTGAAAATTTCCAAAGATCTGGCCAAACCTCAACCGATGGCAAAAATTCCCAAGCTGAGTTTGTTTGCTATAACTATAGGAAACCCAACCATTTTTCTTCTAAATGCCCTCAACCTGAGTATGAATTTCTTAGAAAGAAACCCAAC
Organism: Adenophora triphylla var. japonica; assembly: GCA_022495995.1. Lineage (NCBI taxonomy): Eukaryota > Viridiplantae > Streptophyta > Magnoliopsida > Asterales > Campanulaceae > Adenophora > Adenophora triphylla. Next base: position 140,521 of record JAFEMH010004999.1, on the reverse strand, counting down.
TTTTGATTGATTATAAATGTAATGGATGCATAAAGGTTCGATACACATTTGGTCCAAGTACAAGTTATAATCAATCAAAAGATATACAAGCATTAACTACCTCAACATAGCGATCGTAGGTTTGACGCAAGGTTTCATTGGATTTTCTGTTGAAGTTGTTGTAGGATCTTTCAACAGTGTATAATTTGTTTTCCTTGCACTCTTCGTCACCTTCGAGGTAGCTCTCTATGGCATCCCACATTTGCTTTGCGGTTTTGAGGTACACACTTTCTGTAGAGTTGATACGGGGAGGGTTCCAGAAATGATGTGCCTTGCCTTGCTGTCTAAGGCAACTAATCTCTTCTCTTCATCTGACCACTCATCTTTTGGCTTTTTGACCTCTGGAGTTTCTCTATTGGTGGTTGCATCAGTGTTGGCCTTCATCGGAATTAACGGGCCATTGATCACGCACTCCACCAGCATCTCATCAATTGTTTCCAAGTGAATGAGCATTCTGCACTTCCAGATATCAAAGTGGTCTTCGTCCAAAATTGGAATGTGTGAATAGTTAACAGTTGTCATTGTCTTTGAGGTTGCCATAACGAATCGGCACACAAGCTGTTAAGCTTGAAAAACAGTGGTTTTTAAAAGTGTTTGCTCTGATACCACTTGTTGGTCCCAAAGGTGGCAACAAGGGTGAAAATACAGCTAGAGGGGGGGGTGAATAGCTGTTTAAAATTTTTCACCCTCTTATAAAAACTAAACCTCTTGCTTACAAAATCCTCTTGCAGTTGATAATAAACTGCAAGTGAAGATGTAAAATGCACAACGGAATAATAGAGTGTAAAGCGGTTTTGAAGAGGCGGTTTGTAAGTGCGGTTTTTGCTTGGCGGTTTTGGTGAGTGCAGTTTTACAAACACGTGTGATTTTGACAATGTTAACTCCAAACACTATTTCACAATAATGGATAACTAAATAAAGATCAAACAGAGATAAAGATAAATAATTAGTAATCACAGGAAATATAAATGCAGAAAGTAAGAACACGTGATTTGGAGTGGTTCAATCGATAAACGATCTACGTTCACTACCAAGATGGTTAGTCTTGGATTTTCAAGAGTGATTTTACTACGAGTATGAGAGATTACAAGTTACAAAGATCAATACTCAAATTTAAAATCTATTCTATGAAGATCAAATCCTAAGACTATAACCAGTGTATCTCAAGTGATTAATCTATGTGATTAAACAAGTAAGGTGTGTGTGTGAGAACAAGATCAAGGCTCTTTAAATATGTGAGATGTAGAGCACAATGATTTTTGAATGTGTTAAGGCTTGATTTCTGGGCTGGGGAATATTTCTTGAAGTATGAAGATGAAGATTCAAAGGTTTGAACACTTTCTGGGCAGAGCTTCAGCTTCTATGAACACAGCACTTATCAATTTTTCAAGCAATCTTCAAATGGTGAAGATTAGGGGTATTTATACCCAAGCATCTCAAATATAGCCGTTGGACACAGCTGTTCAAGGACAGTACTTGATGCTTTCCCATTGGTCCACAATATCCACTTTTGTCCTTTGGTACAGTAGTTGCAGATAAAGCTGATAATGCTCCAGCTGCAAGCAAGGAGGTTTGGACACCTGTCAATTTTCAAGATCTTTGTAGATCTTCTCTGACATTGAATCACGTGACAAGATAAGGTGGTTGACATTGGATATTGCTGATGTGGATTACAATGGTAAAAGGTGGTTCACTTCAAGTCTCAATCATTGGGGCGGTTCTGGAGTATAAGCGGTTTGACATGTGCGGTTGATAACTCCAGTGAGGTTGCAAAGTGCGGTTGAAGTTGAACTGCAAGGGTGCGGTTCATCATAGGGTGGTTGCACTGAAGTAGTTCAAGGGTAGTTTCAAACAAAGAATTCCACCAAGCAAGTGCTAGAAGCGGTTTTGCTAAGGCGGTTGAAAGGGCGGTTTTGAAACTTCTGATCTGCAACTCTCAATTCCAATGAGTCTTGTGCCAGTCTTCAAGCCTAAATTTAACCTATTCTATAAAATAGACTTAGCTAAAAAATTGAAGTCTAAGCTTCATTACATAGGGTCCTAAAGTCCTTAAAATAGACAGGAGGTTATGGTATCAATCAAATCTAACACAAAATAGGAGGGTTAAAACATGCATACCCAACAATCTCCCCCTATTTGATTGATGCCATTACCTACTATAACTGAAGCAAACATTGTACTTGGTAAGAACATGTCCATAAGAATTAATAAGGTAATTCATGTCCCAAGTCAATGCACACACTTAGCTTAAGCTATAGATTTCTATACTATCTGAAAGATAAATACTTACAATATGGAAAGTATAGAAATGCATTCAGTACACTTAAAAATATGAGTTTAAGTTCAAAGTGCGGTTTAAACTGAATGTTTAAACTTCAATTCAAAAATATGATTTTAAGTTAGAAAATATTTGAATGAGGTTTAAGACCATAGGGTTTCATTGTTCTACAAACAAGCAGTTTGATATGAACAAGGTTTTGGAACCAATGATGCATTTTTCATTACTACCATTGCGGTTACAAATTACAAGGGTAGAGAAGCAAAATGCAAAGGTTACAAAAACAAAAGAAGGTTGGACAAAAAATACAAAGAGTGCGGTCCAACAAACAAAAGAGTTTACCAAAAAATTACAGAGCAATAGCGGTTTAAGGTTGATGCGGTTCTTGACCTTGCTGCTGCTGCTGCGGTTGGTTGATTTCAGGATTCCTGGCAAGATTTGATGCAGAGGTTTCAGTCTTCAAGGATCTTCTAATTCTTCTCACCTCATCAGCGGTCCTTCCTTGAGCGGTCACCAATCTTTCTAGGATGTTTTCTTGAGAATTAAGCTTGAGATTGGCATCATTAACTGCCTTGGAGTTTTCAGATACCTTAGCAGTTAGATCTTCAATTAATGCATGGAAGGAGGAGTTCAAAGAATTGAACATGATGTGAATCTCCCCCTGAACTGTTGCAGTCTGATTGGCAAAAGCTTCAGACATAGGATCTAGATCAACTGAAACCTTAATGGAGGATTTCAACTCATTAACTGTGGCTTCCAGTTTAGAGGTGAATCCTAACTTGATATTTTCAAGGCGGTCATTGAATTCATCCTTGACCTCATTCAGCTTGGCCATCAAGGCATCATCAAGAGAGTTTGTTTTGACCTCCAGTTGAGCTTTAACATTATCAACTTCCAAGAGGACATTAGCTTCAACCGCATTCAAGGCGGTTTGAAAGTCTTGAGAAGGAGGCGGTTGGGAGTTGATGGCTTTGAGGATTTCAGCTTGGAGGTTGTCAAAGGCGGTTTTGGAGGAGTTGGAAAGTTGAGAAATCATTTCCTTAAGATCAGAATCTCCAAATGATTGTATTTGAACGACACCTTCAGCTAAATCCTTCTTGAATCCTTCAAAGCAGGAATCAGCTGAGGATTTGACAATGTTTGCTAAGTCCTTCTCCCCCTTAATGGCATCAAGTCTCTGAGCAAAACTCTTTAAGGAGTTCTTATGATCAGCCATTTGAAGGGTTTGAGAGGCAATCAAATGAGATTGAGATTCAGCTAACTTCTGAAGGGAGCGGTTGAAAGATTCAAGGGAGGCATTTGAAGCGGTTAATTTGATAATGTGGCCTTGGTTAATGAGAAGTTGGGTCTGAATAAGGTTAAGGGTGGAAAGGATTTAGGAGTAGTCAATGGGTGGAGCGGTTGAAGACGAGGGAATATAGGTGAATGTAGGAGGCGGTTCAGAAAAGGTAGGAGGAACGGTTTGAGGAATTTGGGAAAATAGGGTTTGGAAAATACGTGAGGCAGGAACTGTATAAGGTGAGGAGGTTTGAGTTGAAATGGGTAGAGTTGGAGGTAAGGTAGATGGGGCGGTTGATATAGGGGTGGTTGGGAAGGGGGCGGTTGGGTTGGGAGCTGTTGATGATCGTGTAGTTGAGATTGGGGAAGTTGGAAATGAGGCGGTTGATAATGGTGTAGTTTGAGTAGGAGCGGTTGATGTAGGGGCGGTTGAGATAGGGGTAATTTGGATAGGAATAGAAGAAGTAGGAGGAGTTGTAGTGATTGGGTTGGTATGTGTGGAAGGAGATTTATGAGGTGAAGGATTTGATTGGTTTATGGGAGAATTTTGTGGTGAAGGAGTTGGATCTCTAAGTCTTGAAGTGGAATGAGATGGGCCTGCAGATGGCTTAGAGGTCCATTCAGTAAAGGCACGGGGGTTTGAGGTTGCTTGGTTTAAAGGGGTTTGAAATTCAGAATGGGAAGATGAATGGGAATTGGAATGGGAAGAGGAAGAATTATCAAAATATGAGGAAGTCTCACCAGGAATTTTGAATTTGGATTGGGCAACACTATGAAGGTAATGTTTTTGTTTCTTGGAGGGAGTTGCCTTCTTTGCCATTTGCTTTAATCTCCTCTTCCTGGAAATCTCCCCCTGAGTGGTTTCAACTCTAGGAGGTGGAGAGGGAGATAGCGATTTGGGGGATTGAGATCTGGTAGGAGAAAGAGGTTGGTCATGAATTGGTGAAGTGGTTTGAGGTTGAATGGGTGAGGTTGGAGGAGTTTGAGCTGAAGATTGGGTTGGAGGAGGAGACGGTTGAGTTTGAGGAGTAGGTTGCGGTTGGGGTTGCGGTTGAACTGGTGGTTGAACTTGCGGTTGGGATTTAGCAAGCGGTTCAGAAGAAGATTTCTTTCCCTTAGCAGCTTTCCTCAATTCTGCCTTTCTCTCCAACTTGTCAAGTTTTGCTTTGTAAAAAGCAGCTTTATCTTCCTCAGTTAGATTTGCAGTTGCAGACTTCACACTCTTTGCCTTCTTGATAAGAGGGGCTATTCCTGCATCCTCTTCTTCTTCATCTTCATCAGGTTCATCTCTCAAGACCATCTTCTCTTTTGCTTTAGCACTTGGACCAGCACCTGCGGTTTGAGCACGCGGTTGAGATGGTGCGGTCCTAGGCTTCTTAGGTTGCGGTTCAAGAATAATATTCTTCCTTCTTGAAGCCTTCTTAATTGCCTTTCCCAGAGCAGTGACCGCAGTTGCAGGAGACATCTCAACATAGAATTCTTTTGGATGATGGGTATCAGCATCATAAAGGAACTTGTATTCAGCATCTCCAAAGGAATATCTGAAGTTATGACATACCCTAGTTCCAAGGGAGTCTCCATCACCCATGGGCACAGACAGTTCAGGAGTTGAGAGTCTTAGGTCCTCCAAATGTTGGTAGCTTATAAACAAGGCGGTTAGGAGCCTGCAGAAGGGTCTCCATCTCATGTGCTCATTCTTGATCTTTGATTGATAAGTATCAATAGAGCTAGCCAATTCTTTCATCAGGATCTTGGGCCAATTAAGCTTTATCCCATTGTATATGGCACAGCAGTATGTCCATTGCTGAGAGGTGAAGTTGTTGTGGTTACCAGTTTTCCCACAAACAAACATCCCTACCATATAGCCCAAGTGACTCATCAGTTTTCCAAACTCCTTCCTTGCCTTCTTCTTATAGGAACCAGATAAAGATAGAAGCTTCACTGTAGATTGAGCGGTTGCATCTAATACTTCTTGATCAACTTCAACGGGGCATCGAGAAACATGAAATCCAAAGGTGCTCCGAATATCCAAATGATCAATGGAAATCCTAAAACCTTCGACATCAGCAACCAAGCATTTGATCTTACTTCCATCAGTCAATTCTCTATCTCCAGAAACAGCAGTTGCATAGAACTGGTCCACAAATGATGGAATGATATAGGATTGCTTTTTGTTGAAGAGAGGGAGGATTCCAGAGGCACTCAATCTTCTAATCATCTCTCTACCAAGTGCATCATTTTGAAGCTCAGGCTCATTGATTTCATAGCCTGGAATAAAAAATCTAGGTTCCTACAAAATGAAATAAAGAGTTTAGGCCTATAAAATGATTCACAATGCACAAGCGGTTTGGGCATCCATGCGGTTGGCAATAATGCAGTTGGAAATGTGAAGAACTCCAAACCTCAAGTGATTTGTGAATGCAACTAAGGAACATAGAAAATATGCAAGAGATTATACTAGTACGTGACATTGTAATCCAAGGTTATCTCACACTGCAAGCAGTTGTATAGGGGAAGGTTATGGTGTCCAGCCTATATACTAAGTAATATCTCAAACAAATTAAGCATGCAGTTGCAAAAGATTTTCATAAGTATCTAACAGGCATGCGGTTCAAAATAACATGCGGTTCATAGGGAGCATGCGGTTCTAATTTGAATGCGGTTTGGAAGTGACATGCGGTTTAAATCAAGGATTTGCATGAAGGCGGTTCCAAACAAAGAGCATGCGATTGATATTCAAGACAGTGTATTGAAAAATTTATTGAAAATAATCTAAGTATGGAAAACATGTTTGAGAATCAAGTGAACCAAAACATGTGATAATTTTACAAGGCATATGAACGGTCATCTTGAAGGCATGATGAACACGAAGAACAACTTAGAACACTAAGAACAGAGATTCAACATAGGTTCACCAAAATCAACAAATAACATGTCAAAATGATCACATTGAGCAGTAGATTGACAATATAACAATAAAAGTTCATACTTTGCTCAAAATCAACAAGAATAAGCAAAAACACAGAAGTGGGTTTTCGAAATGTCTTAAACTAAGAATCCAAAATCAGTGCTCAAATCATTGATGGATCATAAAATAAGTTACATATAAATCATCCATAAGTAAATCCGAACAAAACCCAACTTAAATCATACAAAATGATCAACAAACAAAGCAGTTATGAACAAAAATTCATTTGAGGGTTTTCGAAGCCTTCAAGGTCTAACAATGGCGGATTCACATGGTATATTGCAGAAATGAAGAAATATGAAGTTAAGAAGATCATACCATATCAGTGAAGGGAGCCTTGGGTGCCATTGAAATTTGAAGAAATAAAGTTTGAGGTTTATGAAGATTTTAGAGAGAGAAGATGAGTTGGTAGAAAAAGGACACGGTGCAGAGGGTGACAGAGTTGGAAAGGTTGAAATGTTGGTGATAGGTTTTTATTTATAGGAAAATTTTCAGAACAAGGACAGTTGAAAAGACTTTTTGATTTTCCCATAAAAGAAATCATTTCTCTGTTGCACCCTTTCATCTTCTTCCCTTTTGCCAATGACGGCTGACAAGAGAGCTTTTAATGCTAATGTTCCCTTTGCATTAAATGCATTTAAATTTTGAAATAACGTGGGAAAATATTTGCAAAAAATACCCTTATGTCAAAATGTGGACTAAAATAAAAAAAAGAAAACTTACCTTGAGTCCACGTGGCAGTGCGGTTGAAAGGAGTTTTAAACCGCATAGCTTCTTCAAAGCTAATAAAAATTAAAACAAAGTTTGAAAATACCAATTGTTGAATGCGGTCGAAGATGGAGCGGTCAGAAAGCAGCATGCGGTTGGAAGAATGCGGTTGGCTGCAGAGGCGGTTGACCACTCATGCGGTTTGAATATACGCGGTTCAACATTGGTGAGGTTGAAATTCTCAATAAGGACTACAACCTAAACTCAACACACAAGTTAGTTAGAAAAAAATGGATTCATTTAAGTTCAAGCATACCCATTTCTCCTCTAAGGAATGAAAACCTCTTGGAGTCAAGAGCCTTGGTGAGGATATCAGCAATCTGGTTGTCTGTCCCCACGTACTCTAAATGGATATTCCTCTTCTCCACATGATCTTTGAGGAAATGATACTTGATATCAATATGCTTGGTCTTGGAATGCATGACAAGGTTGTTGGAGACTGAAATTGCTGAAGTGTTGTCACACATGATGGGGAAATTCCCTTCATGGATTTCATAGTCCACCAACTGCTGCTTCATCCAAAGGATTTGACAGCAACTACTACCAGCAGCAATGTACTCAGCCTCTGTGGTTGACACTGAAACTGATGTTTGCTTCTTGCTGGCCCAAGCAACTAGTCTATTCCCGAGGAAATGACAAATACCACTAGTGCTTTTCCTGTCAATAGTACAAGCTGCATAATCTGCATCTGAATAACCTACAAGATCGAAGTTCGAATTTTTGGAATACCAAAGTCCAAGGTTAGTGGTTCCAGATAAATAGCGGATTATACGCTTGACTGCAATAAGATGTGCTTCTCTAGGATCTGCTTGATAGCGTGCACATACGTACACTAAACATGATATCCGGCCTACTAGCAGTTAAGTAAAGTAATGAGTCGATCATACCTCGATATAAAGTCTGATCAACTTTCTTACCTTTGAGATCCTTATCTAGCTTATTGCCGGTGGCCATAGGAGTATCATATGCTTTAGCATTTTCTAATCCAAACTTCTTTATCAACTCCTTGGTGTATTTGGCTTGGCTGAGGAAAATACCTTCTTCGCATTGCTTGATTTGAAGCCCGAGGAAGAATGTTAATTCTCCCATCATGCTCATCTCAAACTTGCTTTTCATTAATTTTTCAAAACGCTTACAAAGTAACTCGTTAGTAGAACCAAAAATAATATCATCGACATAAATTTGAACAAGTAAAGTATGCTCATTATATTTGACAATAAAAAGAGTTGTATCGATTTTACCGCGTTTAAATCCCTTTTCTAGTAAAAATTTAGAAAGAGTTTCATACCATGCTCTTGGAGCTTGCTTAAGTCCATACAAAGCTTTCTGGAGTTTGTAGACATGATTGGAAAATTTGGAGTCTTCAAATCCAGGCGGTTGGGCAACATACACGGTCTCTTGCAGCTCACCGTTGAGGAAAGCACTCTTTACGTCCATTTGATATAACTTGAAACGCTTGAAAGAGGCGTAGGCTAAGAAGATTCTGATAGCTTCCAATCTTGCAACTGGAGCAAAGGTTTCATCATAATCGATTCCTTCTTCTTGCCTATATCCTTGTGCTACCAACCTTGCTTTATTCCTAGTGATGCTTCCATTCTCATCCATCTTATTCCTAAATACCCACTTAGTTCCTATCACTCCTTGATCCTGAGGTCTAGGCACTAAAGTCCAGACCTTGCATCTTTCAAACTGGTTGAGTTCTTCTTGCATAGCAACGACCCAACTGGAATCTTGGAGTGCTTCATCAATCTTCTTGGGTTCAACTTGAGATAATAAATAAGTATGCTCATCATAGTTCGATCTCCTTGTTTGAACTCCGGAAAACAGATCACCAATCACATTTGTGAGGGGGTGACTGCTGACTTCACGAACCTCTGGGGGTAAGTCTGGTTGGACTGAGGTTTGCTGAAGATCTTCAATTGGAACATCGTTAGATCCTTCAGCGAAGTCATGGAAGGTAAGTTGACGAAGAGGTTCTATAAGCTGGATAGGGGAATTTTCAACTTCATCTTTCCTAGGAGTTGCATCTGGAGTAGGAACTTCAGGTGCGATTTCAAACGTGCGGTTTGAGGGAATTTCAGTTGAGGGTGCTGGATTTTGCGGTTGAGGTTCAGGTGCGGTTCTAGAAGGTTCACCTGTTTCATTATGCTCAACAAAATCATCAGCAACACTTGGAGCCAAATGTGGCTCAAGGAGAGAATGTTCATCAAAAATAACATGTACAGACTCAATTATTTTTAAACTAGTTTTATTGAAAACACGAAAAGCTTTTGAATGTTTAGCATACCCAACAAAAATACCTTCGTCGGCCTTGGCTCCAAATTTACCTCTATTTTCTCTTCCGTTGTAGAGGACAAAACATTTGCAGCCAAAGATCTTGAAGAATGCAATGTTGGGGGTTCTTCCTCGCCAAAGCTCATAGGGAGTCTTGTTATAGGTTTTGTTGATGAGGGAGTGGTTCTGAGTGAAGCATGCTATATTGATTGCTTCAGCCCAAAAATACTGAGGTAGCTTCGCTTCAGATATCATTGTCTTTCCAGCCTCAATCAACGTCCTATTCTTCCTTTCCACAACCCCATTTTATTGTGGAACACCAAATAGCTGAGAAATTGTGATCAATCCCATACGGTCATCACAATACTGAGCAACACCGTTGTTCATAAATTTTGTTCCATTATCTGATCGAACACTAACGATGTCGTCCTCTTTTTGAGTTTGGAGCCGTCTAAATAGTGCGGTGAGAATCTCGTAGCAATCATCTTTGAAAATCATCATCTCAACCCACGTATATCTTGAGTAATCATCCACCACCACTAAGGTATATCTATTTCCTCCAATGCTGGCAGTGGTTACGGGTCCAAACAGATCTATGTGAAGCGCTTGTAAGCATCCGGAAGTTGATGGAGCGGTCTTGCCGGTGAAAGACGACGCGGATCGCTTACCAAGCCGGCATGCACCGCATTTCTCTCGGATGGTGGTCAGCCACTTTGGGTAAACCACGAACGAGGTTTTCCCTACCAATCTTTGCAAGATACTTGAAGTTCAAGTGGCTCAACCTCTTGTGCCATAGCCAACTATTTTCGCTCACATTCTTAGCTACAAAACAGAGATTAGTAATACTATGCAGAATCTAAATCAATAATGTAAATATTACTCTTACGAATCCCTATGAGTAGGGTGACGCCGGAAATGCTATCTTTGATAAAGCAGTTTGATGACGTGAAGTTGCAAAGCATTCCTTTGTCGCAGAATTGAGAAATTGAAAGGAGGTTGTGCTTGAGTCCTTCAACAAGAGAAACCTTCTTAATGGTTAGGTTTCCTCTCCTTATGATACCATATCCAATGGTCTTGCCTTTGTTGTTGTCACCAAAGGTTACAGACGGACCACTTGCTTCAATGACATCTTCTAGTAATGATCTATCTCCAAATATATGTCTTGAGCAAACCACCGTCAAGATACCATTCATTATTCTTGGAGTGACCAGCCATTAAGCAGAGGACCCGAAATGTAAACATTAAGAACGAGGTCCCCTTTATTCCTGGGGTCCCGAAGTTAGCAACCCTTCACGACCCACACCCGTTTGACAGAAGGAGGTTTACTCTTCCCGGCATTGGATGTGAACCGCAAAAGGCATTCTCAGCCTTGTGACCTAAACCATCACACACGTAACATTTATAATAGCTACAAGCTTCATGAGGTTTTACTAACTCCTTACTCTTCTTAGGAGTTGCATGCGGCCTGGGAGGAGCGGTTGTAGCCGGGACAAAAGGAACCGGCTTTAGTTTGACCACGTATTTTCTAGGAACGCTATTCCCGCTTTTGAAGGCAGGAGGAGCGGTCGAAGAAGAGGCGCGGTCGCACTGGAATTGCCGTAACCGCCTTTTCCACCAGAAGCGGTTGGAGCAGGGATTCGACCAATTCCATAAGCCATTTCCTCTGAAGCTACACTCTCAGAATCCTTTGACTTCATCTGAGAGTTCTTACCATATTGCTTCCCTTTTGGGTAGACATAATTAATTTGTCGTCCTTTACCCTTTCCCTTAGCATGCTTCCCCTTAGGAATTTCTTTAGTTAGTTTCAAAGTTTTCTCATCCTTTTCACTAGAGGATGCACGCTTCTCCTCTCCCTCAGATCCAAAACCTAGACCTTCCTTAATTCCAGGAGGAACTTGGGAGTCTATGATTTGATCCTTGGTGGATTGAGACTTGAGCCACGAATCAATAATCTTTTGGAGATCGTTGATTTGGGTAACCAAGTCATCATTCCGAAGTTGAAGTGCAGCAACCTTAGTTTCAAGGATGCGGTTTTGATCAGCAAGAGGAGTCATACTTCTGATTTGGTCCTTAAGATTTGAAATTTCAGACCTCATCACAGTTTTCTCCGTCTTGTACAAATTAAGTTCATCATGAGCTAAGCTTAAGGCTTTCTTAAGATTAGAGAATTGATGGATCACCATTTCAGCTTCCTTGAACATCTTTTCATGTTCCATGGGAGAAACCTCTTCCACCACCTTTTTCAAAATTTTCTTTGGAATTGCTTTTGAAGGTGGAGCATTTTTAGATGAGAAAATGGGACGTGAATACGAGCAATTTTCTATCTTAACGCTAGGAGTAAGTTTGATATCATCATCCAATTTATAATTTGGAAGTTTTGTGAAAACCTCTTCTTCTTCCATATCTTGCAACTCGTTTGACCCAGAATCTGAATCATCAGAAGCGCCCGCAACTGCGTAGATTAACCTCTTCGGTTTCATCATCACTTCCATCATCGTAACTGTTTCAATCCAAGTTGCTAATTCCTTGAATTCTCTTCCTCCTCAAAGAACCATTCCTCTTGCGATGAGAAAATTTCGCAGAGCGGTTTTCTTTTTCATATATTCATACTTAGCCGTGGACACTCGCATGCAAAGTGGCCGTGTTTCCTACAGCTTGTAGCAAACTAGGTCACTCTTTTTCTTTGTATCTGCAGCCCTAGAAAATGTTGCAGGAGGTTTGCCTTTTGAAAATGATTTTGTGAAAGGTTTTGAGGATTTTCTAAATTTTTGAAATCTTTTCACAAACATGGCAAAATCATCATCATCCATCTCGATGAGTGATGAGGTTGATATGGAAGGGTCAGTGGTTTGATTGGATGTAGATGGTTTCTCCTCTTGTTCCACTACGGACATGGAAAGCGATTTGATTTTCCCTTCAATCTCTTCAATATGATTTAATTTTAATTCATAGACTCTAAGATTGGCGTACAAGTTACTTAACGACCAAGTACCCAAAACTTTGGAGTCTTTTAGAGAGGTAGCCTTATATACCCATCTAGAACCTAAAGCAGATAGGAAAGTCATATTGATTTCCTTATCGGTTAAAGTTTTGCCAAGAGATCTACAAGCATTAACTACCTCAACATAGCGATCGTAGGTTTGACGCAAGGTTTCGTTGGATTTTCTGTTGAAGTTGTTGTAGGATCTTTCAACAAAGGTATAATTTGTTTTCCTTGCACTCTTCGTCACCTTCGAGGTAGCTCTCTATGGCATCCCACATCTGCTTTGCGGTTTTGAGGTACATCACTTTCTCGCAGAGTTGATACGGGGAGGGTTCCGTAAATGATGTGCCTTGCCTTGCTGCCTAAGGCAACTAATCTCTTCTCTTCATCTCGACCACTCATATTTTGGCTTTTGACCTCTCGGAGTTTCTCTATTGGTGGTTGCATCGTTGTTGGCCTTCATCGGAATTAACGGGCCATTGATCACGCACTCCACCAAAGATCTCATCAATTGTTTCCAAGTGAATGAGCATTCTGCACTTCCAGATATCAAAGTGGTCTTCGTCCAAAATTGGAATGTGTGAATAGTTAACAGTTGTCATTGTCTTTGAGGTTGCCATAACGAATCGGCACACAAGTTGTTAAGCTTGAAAAATAGTGGTTTTTAAAAGTGTTTGCTCTGATACCACTTGTTGGTCCCAAAGGTGGCAAATAAGGGTGAAAATACGGCTGTAGAGGGGGTGAATAGCTGTTTAAAATTTTTCGCCCTCTTATAAAAACTAAACCTCTTGCTTACAAAATCCTATTGCAGTTGATAATAAACTGCAAGTGAAGATGTAAAATGCACAACAGAATAATAGAGTGTAAAGCGGTTTTGAAGAGGCGGTTTGTAAGTGCGGTTTTGATAGGAGGTTTTGGTAAGAGCAGTTTTACAAACACGTGTGATTTTGACAATGTTAACTCCAAACACTATTTCACAATAATGGATAACTAAATAAAGATCAAACAGAGATAAAGATAAATAATTAGTAATCACAGGAAATATAAATGCAGAAAGTAAGAACACGTGATTTGGAGTGGTTCAATCGATAAACGATCTACGTCCACTACCAAGATGGTTAGTCTTGGATTTTCAAGAGTGATTTTACTACGAGTATGAGAGATTACAAATTACAAAGATCAATACTCAAATTTAAAATCTATTCTATGAAGATCAAATCCTAAGACTATAACCAGTGTATCTCAAGTGATTAATCTATGTGATTAAACAAGTGAGGTGTGTGTGAGAGAACAAGATCAAGGCTCTTTAAATCTGTGAGATGTAGAGCACAATGATTCTTGAATGTGTTAAGGCTTCGATTGGCCGGGAATATTTCTTGAAGTATGAAGATGAAGATTCAAAGGTTTGAACACTTTCTGGGCAGAGCTTCAGCTTCTATGAACACAACACTTCTCAATTTTTCAAGCAATCTTCAAATGGTGAAGATTAGGGGTATTTATATCCAAGCATCTCAAATATAGCCGTTGGACACAGCTGTTCAAGGACAGTACTTGATGCTTTCCCATTGGTCCACAATATCCACTTTTGTCCTTTGGTACAGTAGTTGCAGATAAAGCTGATAATGCTCCAGCTGCAAGCAATGAGGTTTGGACACCTGTCACTTTTCAAGATCTTTGCAGATCTTCTCTGACATTGAATCACGTGACAAGATAAGGTGGTTGACATTGGATATTGCTGATGTGGATTACAATGGTAAAAGGTGGTTCACTTCAAGTCTCAATCATTGGGGCGGTTCTGGAGTATAAGCGGTTTGACATGTGCGGTTGATAACTCCAGTGAGGTTGCAAAGTGCGGTTGAAGTTGAACTGCAAGGGTGCGGTTCATCATAGGGCGGTTGCACTGAAGTAGTTCAAGGGTAGTTTCAAACAAAGAATTCCACCAAGCAAGTGCTAGAAGCGGTTTTGCTAAGGCGGTTGAAAGGGCGGTTTTGAAACTTCTGATCTGCAACTCTCAATTCCAATGAGTCTTGTGTCAGTCTTCAAGCCTAAATTTAACCTATTCTATAAAATGGACTTAGCTAAAAAATTGAAGTCTAAGCTTCATTACATAGGGTCCTAAAGTCCTTAAAATAGACAGGAGGTTATGGTATCAATCAAATCTAACACAAAATAGGAGGGTTAAAACATGCATACCCAACAGTGTGCGACCGCCCAAGTCATCAACCTTTCTGTGCGGCCGCCCTCCTTGTAAGTGTGCGGTCGCCCAGTCAATCTACAAGTTTGTGCGGCCGCCCTTCTTTGGGGTATGCGACTGCAAAAATCATGGTTTGGCCTGTTTTCCTTTCTTTCTTTTTTTCAACTGCTGCCCCGATCCCTTCAATCCATTTTTGCATCATTTTGGGGCCTGCATTCTCCTAATTTATCCTCTTAGTCCCTGTACTCATAAAAGGCTACAAAAACACATCAAATACTCATATAACCCCATGATTAAACACCAAACAAGTTCGGAAATACTATATTTAGATTTGTAAAAACACATTCATCAACGGGTTACTTTTAAGAATCACCTATTTGAGAGAGAAGTAGGGGCTGCTTCGAGGGGAATTGTGTGAGGCTCTATTATTATTCCCTCTCACAGAGCCATACATTATATTTAGGGCCACGAATGAACATAGTTATGAGAATTGGACTATGTTAGTACGATACTTATGTCAAGTATATGATCAGCTACACAAAAAGCACAATGATTCAAGAACATCGCGTATGCAAGTTTTCATCTGTCGGACTTTATCACCAACTTTTCTTAATTTCCATTTATGTGAGAGATTGTTGGGAAATATGGTCATTGATTTGATTGAGAAATTGATTTTCTTTTGTTGAAATGAAATTAAAGGTGTGACCTTTGAGTTTGTGTATCTTTAACCTTATATTACAATTCCATAAATGAAATTAGTGAGTTTAAATTTGGGTTGGTTGTTATAAGAATAAAATGGGTTAATTTTGTAGTGAATTCTTTTATAAAGGTAGAGAGTATGTAATCAGCAAAGTGATAAGTTGAGAGGTTAATTATTCAAGATTAATGTCAATTAATTCTTACTTTCCTACATGTTTATATTAGTGTTTTGTAGCATTTATTGGCTAGAGAAGAATAGATAGAAGAAGAGAATAGAAAATTTACTAGTTATATGAGATATAATCTCTTTTGTTTGTATTATTAAAATTCTATAGTTTAGAAAGTTTTCTTTTGCTATCTTTCTTTGAAATTTTAGTTGGTGATATTGTTTAAATATACGTTCAATTCGTCGACATGCTTAAGTGCGCAGTTGCACCCGGTTCGTGTGTTATATCATGAGAGACTAACGCCTTTTAAAGCTTTGAGTAATTTTAAAGAGGGGGATGAATTAATTTTAAGGAAAATGTATAATATAGCTAGGAAACAAATTAATCGAAACGACTTTCATACGATTTTATGTTTTCATTTTATATTGTAAATTGTATTTCAATTTTATTTTAATCATTTTATATTGTGTTTATTATGTAAGATTTTGGCCAAAATCTTAGGAAAAACTTTTTCCTGGCACTTAGGAAAAACGTGTTTTGTTTTTCCCGTCAATGCCAGTGTCAGTTTAACAAAGTGCCAGTGTAACAAAGTGTCAGTGCATGTGTAACAAAGTGCCGGTGTAAAAAAATGTCAGTGTCAATTTAACAAAATGTCAGTGCATGTAAAACAAGTGCCAGTGCATTATAACAAAGTGCCAGTCAAGTGTCAGATTAACAAAGTGCCAGTGTTAGTGTAACAAAGTGACAGTGTAAAAAAGTGCAGTGCATGTATATTAAGTGTCAGTGTAAAAAGTGTCAGTATTAGTGTAACAAAGTGTCAGTGTTAGCATAACAAAGTGCCAGTGTAAAAAAGTGTCAGTGCATGTATATTAAGTGTCAGTGTAAAAAAGTGTCAGTGTTAGTGTAACAAAGTGTCAGTGTAAAAAAATGTCAGCGTTAGTGTTATGAAATGCCAGTGTAAAACACGTTTTTTTTTAACTTAGAAAAAAACGCATTTTTCGTAAGACCAACTCAAGATTTTGTGTTAGATTACTCAAATAATAATTTTTTTCTTTTTAATAATTATTTTAAAATAAATTGCACAAACCCAAATCCAAACCGGAAGAAAAAATGGCTGCTGCAGCATTTTTCGACCTTGTTGACCCAACTCGGCATCCTCCTCCTTGGCCAAGTGTCTCCCCGAATTTCCCACCACCACATCATCCCAACTCAGAATTAACACTTGTCAATCATCCCCAAGCACACAAACCCTCTCCATATTTCAAGCATCGATTTTCCCAAACATTTTCTAAAATAAAACCCACATCAAAATTTGCGAAATCTTCAAAACAAAATTTAGAAATTTAGAAAAAACACACACAGAGGAAATACCCATGAACGTGGGAGAAGAAGAAGCTTATAATAAAGGTTTGGAAAAACAGGTGGGTCGTCGGAAACGACCGTCGTCGTCGGGGATAGGGACATCAAGAAAAGGGTGCATGAAAGGGAAAGGCGGCCCGGAAAACGCTTCTTGTACATACAGAGGCGTTAGACAACGCACTTGGGGCAAATGGGTAGCTGAAATCCGTGAACCCAATCGTGGGGCTCGGCTTTGGCTGGGGACCTTCGACACCTCCCTTGACGCCGCTGTTGCTTACGATGAGGCGGCTCGTAGGCTGTACGGGGGCTCAGCCAATCTCAACTTACCGGCAGCCGGGAATGATGCTGTCCCGACCGAGTCAGTGGGGGAGTGTAAGAGTAATAGTAGTAATACGACGGAGCTGTCGTTGTTTACGAGCGTTGTGGATTGGGGAGAGTTTTCGCGGGAAAATGGGTTGCTGGGGATTGATGAAATTGGCGGGAGCTGTGGGAGTAGTAATCACTTGGTGGATTGGGAGGGGTACGGCTTTATGAGTTCTGCTGAGGGAAGGCTTTGAGTTTCTAATATCTCATTTTAAATATGTACACTCTTTCTTTTCTTTTCTCTTTCAAATTAAAAAAAAAAAAAATCGGCTTCAAAACTAAATCCTATGTCGTCCAATTCATCCCCTTTTGTTGTTACCACAAGTCCTTTGGCCCACAATCTCTGACCCTTCAAAGCCACAATCTTATGTCCTTATGGAATTAACTATACATAAATTCTAGAATTATACATAAATTCTAGAATGATGCGAAATATTTATTTTAGGATAATCATGCTTTAAGTTATCAAAGATTATGAAACGATAGACAAACCTGAATCCATAGCAATATTTGAAGAATACTTGATGAAAACTTGATGAACGATTATTGCCTTTCAATTGATCCTTAAGGTTCTTAAAATTTAGATGACAATGGAAATCAAGAGAATAAAATCTAGGTAGGTCAATTGGGGACCATAACCCTATATTTATATTGACCTAGTATGTTAGTCAGCCCATCATAGATTAATAACTAGACCCCTTAGGTATCTACACATATTAACTGTAGATCACATACTTATAAAAGATGACTTGGGTCCCCTTCAACTTTAGTAGATCACTTTATTAGGCCTAAATACTTTAATATTTAATGTGACATATAAAATTACTTATAGTGCACATACGTTTATGTGCCCAAAGACTTTATTTATTATACTAGTATATGTAAAGTCCATAAAATATTTCAACAATCTTCCACTTGGACTTACACATGTACATAGTATAATACCTTAGTTTTAATTGCATATCACATTATAAACCTTAACAGCAATGCTTTACCAAATTGTGTCATCTTAAACCAATCCGGTCCATTAGTCAAATCAACATGAGGATCAAAGAGGTTTTCGTCACTATTAGCGCAACTAGACCCATCAGTGGTCACATATATTAACTCAACTAAATGACATGGATCAAGTATGGATGTGTAGCATGGAATAACATGTAATGTGATCTTCACATGTCTATTCTCAACTGGTACAACCTTATTTTGAAATCAACCAAATATTCAGAGTGCAAAATAACTTTATTAACCAAAACTGAAAAACCAAATATACTTATAACAATAAATGTAAGAGCAAAATACAAAACTCCCACTCAATCTAAGCATACTCTAGTGATACAACACCCATACAAGCAGTGTGCTCGTGAAAAATCTTCGGTGTTACACCCTTAGTAAGCGGATCCGCGATCATGGAGTTAGTCCCAATATGCTCAATACAAATCTGTCCACTCTGAATCCGTTCCTTAACAGCAAGATACTTAATGTCTATGTGTTTAGACTTATACGAGCTCTTGTTGTTATTAGAATACATAACTGCCGACTTATTATCACAAAATAACTTTAATGGCCTATCAACGCTACCTAATATGCGCAGCCCAGTGATAAAATTTCGCAACCAAATTGCGTGATTTGATGCCTCATAACACGCCACAAACTCCGCCTCCATCGTAGAAGTAGCAACAAGTGTCTGCTTAACACTCTTTCAAGAAATTGCTCCTCCACAAAGTAGATAAACGTAGCCCGAAGTAGACTTACGACTATCTTGGCATCCCGCAAAGTCGGAATCCGAATACCTAATGATCTCAAGTTTATCCGACTTTTTGTAAGTGAGCATATAATCATTTGTTCTCTGTAAATACCGCATGACCCTCTTGGCTGCTATCCAATGATCCTTTTCAGGATTGCTAAGGTATCTGCCTAAAACACCAACTATGAATGCTAGGTCTGGGTGAGTGCAAACCTGAGCATACATCAAGCTCCCTATAGCCGAAGCATAAGGGATGCTATTCATTTCCCTAGATTCAATCTCATTCTTGGGGCACTGAGCAAGATTGAATTTGTCACCTTTAGCCACTGGGGTGTCACCCATTTTACAATCCTGTATGCCAAATCTCTTAAGTACCTTATCGATGTAACTCTTTTGTGACAATCCAAGAATACCTTGAGACTGATCTCTGTGTATTTGAATTCCTAATACAAAAGATGCATCTCCCAGATCTTTCATCTCAAATTTCTTTGAGAGAAATCTCTTAGTTTCATACAGTAAGTCCGTATCATTTGTGGCTAGTAGGATGTCATCCACATATAAAACCAGAAAAATATATTTACTCCCATTGAACTTGTGGTAGACACAATCATCAACTGTATTTGTCGTGAAACCAAATGACAATACAACTTGATGAAATTTGTATACCACTGACGGGATGCTTGTTTGAGTCCATAAATGGATTTCTTGAGTTTGCATACCATATCCTTTGAATCTTTTGAAACCAAGGTTTCTGGTTGCACCATATAAATTCTTTCTTCAATGTCTCCATTAAGAAACGCAGTCTTAACATCCATCTGATGTAACTCTAGGTCATAATGTGTCACTAATACCATAATGATTCTAAAAGAGTCTTTTGAAGAAATCGGAGAGAAAGTCTCTTTATAATCTATTCCTTCTTTCTGAGTAAATCCCTTAGCGACAAGACATGCCTTATGTCTTTCCGCATTGCCCTGTGAATCCCTTTTGGTTTTAAATATCAATTTGCAACCAATAGGTTTCACTCCTTCTGGCAATGGGACAAGATCCCATACATCATTGTCTTTCATTGATTTGATCTCATCAACCATAGCGTCTATCCACTTTTGAGAGTTAGAACTACCAATGGCCTCATGAAAGTTGATTGGGTCATCTTCCAATTGACCAATGTCTACCTCTTGTTCATTTAGAAATACCAAGTAATCATCTAAAATGGCACTTCGTCTCTCTCTAGTGGATCTTCTTAAAGGCACTTGTTCTTGAGGTTGTTGAGATTGTTCCTCATGGACAACTAGAGGGATATTGACAATGTCTTCTTGATCCAAATTTTGTTCTTGAACCACATCAGGATTGAGATCCAAATCATGGTCAAGGACAATTGTAGGAAGAGGAATGGTAAGCGGAACCTCTTCAAAGACAAAATCATCTCTAACTTGTCCCCCCACAAGCTCAACATCCTCAAAGAATTGAGCATTTCCCGTGTCAAAAAAGTTTCTGAATTTGGGATCGTAAAACATAAAGCCCCTTGACCTTTCAGAGTAACCAACAAAGTAACTACTAACAGTCCTTAAGTCCAACTTCTTTTCATTAGGCCTGTAAGGCCTAGCCTCGCGGACATCCCTGGATGTGTAAATGCCTTAATACGGGTTTCTTGCCCGTCCATAGTTCATACGGGGTTTTGTTAGCAGCCTTTGTGGGTACCTGTTAAGGAGATAAACCGCAGCCTTTAATGCCTCTCCCCAGAGTGAGTCTGGTAAAGTAGTATGACTAACCATACTTCTCACCATTTCCTGTAAAGTTCGATTTCGTCTTTCAGCTACACCATTCATGCTAGGTTTGTCTGGCATGGTGTACTGAGGGACGATACCGCATTCCTCTAGGTATTTAGCAAAAGGCCGAGGACGTTGTTCACCTGATCCGTCATTTCTGCCATAGTATTCACCACCACGGTCAGATTTGACTTTCTTTATTATTTTGCCATGTTGATTTTCAACCTCGACCTTAAACTTTTTGAACATATACAATGTCTGTGACTTTTCATGGATCAAATATAGGTAACCATAACGAGAGTAATCGTCTATGAATGTAATGAAATATTCTTGACCATTCCACGAGGGTGTAGGAAATGGTCCACATATATCCGTATGAATTAATTTCAAAACATTCTTAGCTCTCTCAGCTTTTAATTTGCTTTTGTCTATTTGTTTTCCCTTAATTCACTCAACACATATTTCATAACCTGATTTGTCAAGTGTTTCAATAATTCCGTCTGATACAAGCCTTTGCATTCTCTGTTTTGATATATGTCCTAATCGCTTATGCCATAATGACATGTAATTATTGTTAGTAAATTTGTGTTTAGTACCACGTGTTTTCACATGCAGGTTTTCATGATATGAAGCAACAGTATCCAACATATAAAGATTATCATAACCGACAAAGTACTAGATCCAATAAACTTATAAATATATGAGAAACGACATTCACCATTTGCAAATGAACAAGTAAATCCTTCTTTGTCCAAAACTGAAATGGAAACCAAATCCGTCTAAAAGACGGTACCACATGTGTCTCATACAAATCTAAATAAAATCTAGACTTTAATAATAATCTAAAAGTTCCGATTGCTCAACTTAAATAGAATTGCCGTTCCGCACATAGATGAATCTTTCAGGATCACTTGGCTTTGGCAGTTCAGGCAACCCTACATAGACACACTGATGTGAGTAGAAGAACCAGAATCTAACCACCAAGTATGTCTAGGCACTGAAACCAAATTAACCTCAGAACAAACAAAAGCAAGAGATATACCTTTCTTTACACGCCATGCGTGGTATTTAGGGCAATCTCTCTTCATATGATTCATTTCCTTACAGAAAAAGCAACCTGGATCCTTATCTTGTCCCTTAGACGTTGACGTTGCTAAATCCTTAGCTTGTCCCTTTGATACTTTATGTTGCTTTTTCTTTGGCTCATTGACCGCAGTTTCTTTAGCCTTCCTTTTTTTTGTTATAGCCCGAAGAGGAAGCCGCAAAGTGAGCACTCTCAGTCTTTTCAGACTTTAACCTTGATTCCTCTTGCACACACAATGAAATGAACTCATTAAGAGTCCACTTTTCCTTCTGACAATTGAATGTTACTTCAAATTGCCCAAACTGTGGTGGAAGAGAGATCATAACCATATGAACAAGCATGTCATCCGACAGCTCGAACTTGAAAGCCTTAAGTTTAGATGCCAAATTGGCCATCTCCATAATGTACTCACGCACGTTCCCTTTACCTTTATACCTCATGGCAACAAGATTATACAAAAGCGTGCTTGTTTCTGCCCTTTCATTCTTAGCAAAATGCTTTTCAAGCTCTGTAAGGAACGTCATTGCAACTTTCTCATCATCTATATCGCCTCTGAATGATTCTGGGATGCTTTTCTTCATGATCATAAGACACATGCGATTTGAGCGTTCCCACTTTTCCATATCCTTCTTAGCTTGAGATGTACTCGTGCTAGTCAGGTTAGCAGGTTTTGACTCCCTGAGTGCAAGGTCTAGATCCATAACTCCCTGAACAATCAACACATTTTCTTTCCAGCTCTTAAAATTCATCTCATTCAGCATGGGAATCGAGTTGATGTTAGCAGATACATTAAAAGCTGATGAAGTAACTGAATAGAGAACAAAAATAAAACAAATAAGCTCACATATAACTTTAAGCAGATAAATATTTGAAATTAAAATTATCCCATTACAAGA
Source organism: Adenophora triphylla var. japonica (assembly GCA_022495995.1). Classification (NCBI taxonomy): domain Eukaryota; kingdom Viridiplantae; phylum Streptophyta; class Magnoliopsida; order Asterales; family Campanulaceae; genus Adenophora; species Adenophora triphylla. The sequence goes on along the minus strand of JAFEMH010004999.1, from coordinate 117,661 downwards.
AAATCGACGCAACATTAATTTTAATCTTTGGATAGAAAATTAACTTGCAAGTGATTTTCTTGACGTAGAAATCAAATTATTAACAGTAAAATCATGTCAAATACCAAGCATTTCTTTAGATCGACTCAATATTCACATGGACACTTAACAACTGTTACATATTTATCTCCACAAACGAATTTGAATTTCTGCCAGATAATAGCCTTCCTTTGGGTCGACCATTACCCCCATGAAAAACAAACACGAAAAAATAAAACTTCAATAATCATGTATTTTAAAAAAAAATCATAGGAGAGATTACTTTGATAACATGCTACGAAAATTTAATAACATAAAATACAAGATGTGTTCGAATAAACGAACCCAAAGTAATTTCAAACATGGGCATAACTTAAACATTATTATTGAAATTTAAAATTATTAAGTCCATAATAATGATTTCAATAAATAATATTTATTTAATCCAAAATAACACATAATTATTACAAACAAAACAAAACACAATACATATGGCATAAACACATGAGGCCATTCTGAATCCCTTCCCTCGGCCTGGCTCGACGTTAAAGGGAAAAGATGAAGCAAAATTCAAGAAATCAAAAGAAAGAGTTTTGGTTTCTTCTTTTCGAGTCAATTGAGGAAATAAATCATTAACCAAAATCAAAATCTGCACAAATCCCGTCACTGCTCCGACCAGCCCCAGAAAAACTCAATATTCCGATTCGATAACCGTTGGATCGAGCTCAAACTTTCAGGGATTGTTCGCAACACCTAGGCGCTTAAATTCAACGGTTGGATCGAGCAAAAAATTTATGGAGAAGGAGCTATGATTTTCGCAGTCAGACAGACGAAAAAACTCTAGGGTTTTCTTCTCTGGACTAAGGGTGTAATTTAATGTTTAGTATTCAAGAATATCCACAACATCCTCCGGCAATACTCGAAAACACGAAGTAGAAAGAAACAACATAATCAATTTTTGTTCAGCCAAATTAAATCATAAACAGCATAATCAATTCGATTCAAATAATCCCAACAACAAAGCAAGATTACGGCTCTGATACCACTTGATGGAATTAACTATACATAAACCCTAGAATGATGCGGAATATTTATTCTAGCACAATCATGCTTTAAGTTATCAAAGATTATGGAACGATAGACAAACCTGAATCCATAGCAATATTTGGAGAATACTTGATGAAGACTTGATGAACGATTATTGCCTTCCAATTGATCCTTAGGGTTCTTGGAATTCAAATGACAGGGAATCAAGAGAATAAAATCAAGGTAGGTCAATTGGGGACCATAACCCTATATTTATATTGACCTAGTATGTTAGCCAGCCCATCATAGATTAACAACTAGGCCCCTTAGGTATCTACACATATTAACTGTAGATCTCATACTTATAAAAGATGACTTGGGCCCCCTTCAACTTTAGTAGATCACTTTATTAGGCCCAAATACTTTAATATTTAATGTGACATATATAATTACTTATAGTGCACATACGTCTATGTGCCCAAAGACTTTATTTATTATAATAGTATATGTAAAGTCCATAAAATATTCCAACAATGTTCCTACAAGTTTACACAGATCTGAAGTGTTTTGTGCGTGAGAGAGAGAGAGGGATAGGGAGTTAAACGACGCATAGGGAATAGGTTATTAATTCAGGGATTAATAATACCACTTTTTTTTAGATAAATAAGAAGGGGATAAGAGATGTTCAGATGCTTATCTGAATTATACTTTGAATAATTACTACGATTGCATTTAATCTACCAAACATACTTTTATTGAACTAATAATCCTATCTGATTATTTATCGACCTACCATTCGACGCCTTATAGTTTAACTACCCTTGTTATCCAACCAAACAAAAACACAACACCTCCTCTCTCTCTCTCTCTCTCTCTCTCTCTCTCTCTCTCTCTCTCTCTCTTCCATACGGAACAATACTCCCCTTCTCTCTCTACCGTTCCTCCATCCCTCTGGCTACCCATCCCCTTCATCTCCGTCCGGCCACCCCTCTCCCCACCTCCAGCGACCGTCTCTCCTCCCCACCTCCTGCAACCCAATACTCCCTCCTTCCCATAAAACATTACCCCTTTTACTATTTTGGGCGTTCCACTTTAAAGTTCCACTTTCCTAAAAATGAAATTTTTTAATACTTCTTTATTCATGGGACCCACTTGTCATACTCACAACACTTTTCAAATTTATTATTTTCTCCACTCATTCTCTCTCCTCCCACTCACAACACCTACTTTAATAACATTATTCCTTATTTTCCGTTCTCAACAGTAAATGTGTAAAGTTTTGTGAAACAGAGGGAGTACATGTTAATTCTATCGACCTACCAAACGAGCACTAAATGGTTTTGAATCATAAAACAATATTGATTCTATCTTCCTCATTGTCGTGTGTCAATTCTTGACTTATCGATCCACCGGCTACATCATAGACGGTAATAATCCCTTGGTTATCATAATTTTGCAGGGTCGTTTCTAGTATTTTGTGGGTCCGAGCCGAAGTTAAATGAAGAGCCTACTAAATTTGCAATTTTTCATTTTCGGGGCTAAAACCATTTTTTTTTTCAAAACTCAATTGTTTTTCTATTATCAAAATATTTGTAAAAAACATACTTCGAATTTGTATTTGAAAATAATAGTAAGACCAAGTGAATCAACTTGAAATAATAACCGATGTCCTAAAATAATTGTCACAAAAATTTATAACAATGATATTTATTTTATTATAAAAAATCACAAAATTATTTATAAAAAATTATGTACATAAAATTTGAAGAAAAAAATTATAATTTAAGAGAAAGATTATGTACATCAAGTTATGAAGGAAAAAACACATATAAGGTCCCCAAAAACCACAAAAGAAAATACCCCGTATGAAACAAAAATATGAAAAATTCCTAAAAAAAATTGCAATAAAGAAGATTATATTATGCACAACAATATAAACATCTTTATAAAACATGAAAATATAACCAAAATATTAAAAAATGTGAAGAAAGAAGTATGAGGGCCCAAAAATAATATGAATGAGAGAATATGAAGGCCCCTAAAATTATAAAATAAAAACTATACTTCCTCCGATTATTCGAAAAGAAACAAAGTTGGTTTTGCACGAAATTAAAGAGAGTGTATAGTGTAGTAAGTATGAAAAATGAGGTATGAGAGAAAATGGTGTAGGAAATAGTAAGTGAATAATTATTGTGTACGACGAATGGGCCCATAGATAGATAAGTACTAAAAGGTTTCCATTTTATGTGTTTTTAAATGAGAGATTTAAAATGAAAATTTGTGTCTTTTAAAATGCAACGAAGTGTGTATACAATAATTTTAAAAAATATGAAGAAAAAATATGAGAACCAAAAAAATTATAAAATATACAATATTTATATCATATACAATAAAAATATGAAGCAATAAATAATGTTATGAAACAATAAGAGGGTACCCATATTTTAAAATAAAAGCAAAGGGTTGGATTTGAACTTGGTGATTTATTCACTAAAAATGTATTGGAATAACATATTACATTAATAATTATCGGTACATAATAAATACATCTGGATATTGGGCCCTTGACGGTAGGGATGATCAAAATCGGTTTCGGGCTCGGTTTCGATTCGGAATTGCCGATTTCGATTCGGAAAATGTATGACCCTTAATCGGCCCGGATTGCTCACGGTTCCGGTTAATCCAGTTTCGGTTTTCTCCCCGGTTCGTCTGGTTCCGGGCTTTTTCCGGTCCGGTTTCGATCCGATTCTATTGAAAAACAATGAATTTTCGTCCGGTTCTGGGCTTTTTCCGGTCCGGTTCACCATTTTGGTGACCCTTAACCGGCCCGACTCCAAACCGGTTCCGGTTAGCCCGATTCCGATTTTCTTAACTGTTCATGGCGGTTCCGGGCTTTTTCTGATCCGGTTCCGATCCGATTTTTCAATTTCGGTCCGGTTCCGATCCGGTTTGGTCATCCCTACTTAACAGGATTCGACCTTGAGCAGCAGGTGCTATGTGCTCTTCCCGACCCCACCCTCTTTCGTAGGGCTATCAGCAAACCTTTTTAATCACACCCAACAATTAAATATTACTCCCTCTGTTTCAGACCAAGGGTTCTACTTTTCCTTTTGATCCGTTCCAGACCAAGAGTTCCTTTTCATAAATGGCAAGTTTTTGAATATATTTATACCATTATCATCTCCATATATTTACAAAAAAATCATTCATTATACCCTTATTAAGTTAACATATTTACAAAAAAATCAATCATTAACTTACTATTCCTCCCACTCATTCTCTCTCCTATTAAAAAACCAATCATTAACTAATACTAGAATAAGCCCGTGTCCGAGGACACATTAACTTCTTTTTTTATTAAGCCCGTGTCCTCGGACACATTTTTTTTTTAATTTAAAAAAAAAATAAAATTAAGGGCAAAATGGGAAAGGGACAAAATAGTGAGGGCAAAATGGGAATTTCGGCCATTGAAACTATTCATTCAACTGTTCACCCATTCCCTCATTTATACTATAGATTTCCTACCCCATATTACAAAAAAATCATTCATTATACCCTTATAAAGTTAACATATTTACAAAAAAATCAATCATTAACTACTATTGCCTATCCCGCATTTAACTTTTATTCATTTTTAAAATTTTTTTTAAGAAGCGTGAAATCCCCCCCGATAACCCTTGATCTGGGATGGAGGGAGTATTTTTTTCTCTTTCACATATCCAATTTACATCTACAACCCAATTTTTTTCTTTTTATCCTCCATTAACAACCCAACCCAACCTAACTTATAATATCTCTTTAAATTATTTTTTATTTTATTTACCATATATTATCAATACTCAATTTATATTATTTTTTTAATCTTGTAATAAATCAATAAAAAATATTTAACTATTAAATTTATAATAATTGCAAAAAAAATCACTTAATAAAAATTATCAAACAAAATTAAAATTAAACTTGAAATTAAACTTAAAATATTACAAATACATGACAAAAATAAAATTACAATACATGAAATAAAATGAAAATTACATAATTAATTATCTTCGCCGAATTTTTGCCAAATGTGCTCAATCAAATCATCTCTAAGCATTGTATGAGCTTCTCTATTACAAAGTTGTTCCTTGTTAGTCATATATGTGGCTAAGCTAGCAACCCGTTGAATATAGTACTGAAAATGTTAATCAACATCTTCTTCCACTTCTTCTTCCATTTCTCCTATCACTTTATTGCTTTTTTTTTTCTTACGGCGATTAGTAGATTTATCCTTTAAAAAATCGGTTGGATCATAGTAGTTTTTGTATGTGTCTCGTTCATCTTCTACAATCATATTGTACATGTTGATACAAGCAATCATAATTCTACCTGATGCCGCAGGAAATGTGCTTATCAATCTTCCTTCACGTGGCAGGACTGATCACCTAGCTCCTTGACCTGAAATCAGAACCCACGACTAGCCGGATGTGTCTCCGGCTTAGACCCTCGGGCGTGAGAGTAAGTATTTGATGATTGGAGAGCTAAAATGTATTGAATAATATAATTCTGATAACAAAATAGCAGTTACCTTATAACCGTGGTAGTGATGAAGTATTTATAGTTGGTGAGAGCGGTTATTTTTGGTATGGCTACATGAGCTCCGAGATTCTAGGGACAGTTACATGTAATGTGAACGTGTCCTAGAACGGTCCCTGATTTGTAGGGAAGCAGTTATGGCAAGAGTTATTGTTTGTACGCCTGTAACCGTTAGGTCGACGCTTGCTTCAGTAGGTCGAGGTCGACACTTGTGTTTGGGTCGACCTGACTGTCGGGTAGAGTTGGATCGTACTCGAAATATGACTGGGTCATAAGGTCGGACTAAGTTAGGTCGGGACCTAATAGGTCTGACAATGAACTTAGTCGACTGATGATTGAGATGGGCCTTGAGCCATGTAATGATTGGGCCTGGCACATAGAGAATATGGCGGCAATAGTTGCTTGTGGATTGGGCTTTACTCGCTTGGCCTAGCTAGATACTTTTGGTATGTTCAGTGGCCCCCAACTTTCGAGTTGACTTTGTCGACTAGGAAGTTAAGGAAATTTTTTGGTGAGAATTATTGTGACTCGCAGGTCACTACTCGCTCTGAAGTTGTAGTCGATCATAATGACGTGGCACAATCTTGGAACGTCGAATGTTTGAACGGTCAGATCTGGGAGAGCGCCGTTTTTCGCAATGATTACTGTTTTGACGTTTGAGAGTCCTCCTTGGAAACTGTTTTCGCCATTAATTAGGAAAATAACTTTTGAATTTTTCTTTTTCCTTTCCAATTCCGAAAGATATATATAGCAGAATCCTTCTCCATTTACAACTTTTACCTTCTCTGATTCCTTGAACTCCGGCGAAAATAGCGAAAAGGCAATCGGTTAAATCAAGGTTTTCGTCTCCGTCTGTAATCCCCCTTCTCTCGAGCTAATTAAGGTATTCCTCTTTTCCTTCAGTATTAGGGTTTTAATTTCCATAATTTTTTACAATTTCGCCATGGCTAGGACCTTTAGCACTGATCCTGGAGCTTGGTATGGTTATTGTAGTGTCAACCATAGGGTTTATAAACACTTAAATGGAGAGTGGAGAGAGATGACTATGGAGGAATGCACTTCAATTTTGACCCGTTGGGGTTTGCGTTTTACTGAATTGGCCTTGCTTGTGGGTGAGAACTTAGGTGTCCTAGGAACGAATGACCCAAGAATCGAGTCTTTTCACCTCTTCCATGAGCTTCTTGACCATCTGTCTGTGTTTTATGTCCGGGATTCCGATAAACCCTCTTTCCTTAGGAACAGGATTAGCTTTCCGGGGGAATCTAGGTCGCCCCTTAGTGTGTCTACCAGGTCCCCTGAAACCTTACATATAACTGATTCCCCTGTTTCCCCTTCTTCTTGTACAGATATGGAGATTCAAGGTGAAGCTAATGCCTCTACCTCATCCAGCCCACGCATAGTCGATGCTTTCGAAGCTTCTGTGGCGCCTGGCAGGAACGAAAGGGGATATGTGCCTCCAAGGCCATTCAGGGGAAGGCAGAATCTCCCATCCCGATTGAGTATGGTGTATGACTTTTGTGAGGTTGATAGGAAGGAGTTTGACGTCACTTTGTATAGCAGGAGAGATTTCTTCGACCAATTTGGGGATACCTATGAGGAGGATCCCACTAGGGTGGCCTTCTACTATGGCCAATTTGAAGCCGGCTTGAGGTTACCCTTAGACCCCTTCATAAACGAGTTCTTAGAATGCACTGATGCACTGCCACTTCAACTAGGGGCCAACACCTGCAGGGTACTGGTTTGCTTCATTATGGTTTGTAGGTTCTTGGGGTATGAACCTTGTATGAGAGTGTTCAAGGAGTTCTTTAGTATCAAGTTTGATAAAGATAACGGGATAAGTACCCCCTCCAAACCAAAATCCCCAAAGTTGTTTGCCAATCTCCCTAGCAAGGTCAGTGGTTGGAATTCTTATGTGTTTGTAGTGGAGAGCAGGAGAGGATGGGAGTTTCCTCTACCCGATGCTGAGTCCACTGAAGTGAGGGAGCAGGACTACTGGGAGCCAGTTTGGCACGAGGATTTGCGTAAGAAGTTGGTGGAGCTCACCAAGAGGGGACCTAGAGTTGGGATGCTTTGGGGACCAACAAAAATAACTACATTCGAGCTGGAATGATGGTCAGCGAGGGAGATGTTGTGCCCATGGTGCCAATAGTTAGATGCCAGATGTATCCGGATTGGGTCACCCATGAGGGAGCTCGATTCAGATTCAAGAAAGAGTGCCATTTTTGTAAGAAGACTGCCAACCATTGTAAGGAGCGGGTAGAGTACTTTGGGGGTAAGAACTCGACCATTCACTGTCCTTTGATCCTTCCAATAGTTGCTGACATGCTCATGTTTTGCTCGTACACAGAACTGACTGCTCGTGTGTAGAACTTATTAACTAGCATATGTTTTTGCGCGTAGATTACTTATTCACAAGTTTACCTCTTAGCTCGTATGTGTCTGGCTTGTTCATTGATTTGGTTGCTCGTGCATGCTCAATTCGTATATAGAACATTTTACTCGTATGTAGACTTTTCATATGTCGACCTAACTCTTAATTCACTTTTATTTTGGGGAAGTTTTGACTCCTGAGCAAGAAGCGAATATGGGCCGAGCTATTGACATCAGAAAAAGCAAGAGAAGCTGTGGTGCAGCCAATGCCAGGGAACATCGAGAGAGGGAGGGTGTTCAACGCCAAGAGATTTTGAAGATAGTGGACGTGGACCCTATCAATTCTATTCCGATGGAGGATAATTTTGAGGTACTGGAGGAGGACCGAGCTGGAGATGCTGGTCAAGGCACAGATGAGGTCGACGCTGCTGAGGTCGACGTATCTGATCAAGCTGTGGAACCAGCTGGGGGGGCCATTAGGACTAGGACCCGTACCCAAGCTAAAGCCAAAGCCAAATCTAAAAAGGCTTCCAAGGCCAAGTCGCCTGTAATTGAGCTTGATGAAGAGGAGGATGATGATGATACTGCCCCTCTTAGTAAGAAGATCAAGATTGGTCCCTCCCAAGTTGGCTCTGTCCCCGATCAAGTTGATGCCACCGAGCATGTGGAAGCTGAAGCTAGGGGCCACCAGTCCTCTCCCATCCATGTGAGGACCCCGACCCGGAACCTACACGTGTCCCGAGCTGGAGCGTCCTCAAACTAACCCAAATTTCCTTAACTTTTTAAACTTTGATTTAACTTTCAAATATAAACACAATTGTCATAACCATTTCAAAATAACTCTACACTTTTCTACGATGGAGAAAGAATTGACCAACTTTGAAAGTAATAAACTGTTTTAGTTACAAAAAGACATCGGTTATAACATAAAATTAAGGTTTATAAATACAACTCATTAAATGAATTATACCAAAATACCCTTTCTACGCCAACCTAATCATACCCCGACAATTCTCAAAATATTACTTCCAAACTCCTCACCGCCCTTACTTGGCCGGTCCGCCTGTCTCGGAATCTAAAAACATTAAAGGAAGAGGGGTGAGAATAAATCTCAGCAAGCTATTATGAATGCAGCAATATGCCATATAAGATGCAACACATAACAAGTTGCATATAACACATTGGAAAAGCTGTAAACACCTTCCATTACCTTGGTTTACCTTTTCCCGTCTGAACAATAGTCGTACAACATTGGGTATAATAATACTCCAATCTTAGGTGAGCTGCTTAAGCAATACTCACATCTTATAAGACCCGTTTTTCAGGGAACCATATAAGATAGTAGCAACTCTGTAAGGCTTTTGGCTCAATACAGATGCTATACCCCAACCCGCGGCCACAAGGGGATCGGTCACAGATATAACATAATCCGATCACATTAGGTCACACTTCCATAATTGATCGTATTATGTTATACCCCCAACATCAGCTGATTAACACATTATCAAGCACATAATAGTTACTTGAAATATAATCCACAAAGGGGATAAGCAATTTAGCCACATGGTAAAATATACTCATGTTCAACCAATATCATAGTGCAACATTTAAGTAATATAACCACATGATAAAATATACTCATGTTCAACCAATATCATAGTGCAACATTTAAGTGATACACTATACATAGCACAATCAATGAATATGAGATCAAATAAGGTAACAATATAACCGAATAATCCACACTTGGGATAACGATATAATAATATGCCACATAATCCACCCTTGGAATAACAATGTCACCATGTACCATAAATCATTCCTATGAAGTCATTACACAACCTCGGATATCCTTAATAAAGATTCATGATCTACTTCCCAAGTTCGAACCACATTGGTGAAGTACAAATCAAGCTTAACAACCATTTTCCGGACAATTCCATGTTACGAGGTCTCTATGAAGGTTCAAGCTCAATTTACCAAGTTGGAGTCACATTGGTTACGTTGTCAAACAAGGCTACCAAGCATTTTCTAGTGTCTTTATGACTACAGGTTAATTAGGTGGAAAAATGGTAGATTAAAGTGAAGAAAGGAAGCAAAAGTGGAACGGAATGGAGCGGAGACCTTTTGAGAGTAAAAAGGACTTGTGCGGTATTTTAAGAAATCAAAGGTTCAATTTATTGGAGGACCTAATGGGAATTACGGAAGAAAAATGGGTAAATGCTGAAAAACAGAGTGGGTGCGCACCCGGTCCTGGTGGGCGCGCACCTGGTCCTAGTGGGCGCACACCCGGTTCTGGTGGGCGCGTGCCTGGAAGTGACCAGAATGAAAGCGGGCGCGCACCCGGTCCTAGTGGGCGCGCACCTGGTATGTGCGAACAAAGGCATAAAAAGGGGGTTGCTAACTTCACCAAAACTCATTCTAAACCATTCTAATCCAAGTAAGATGGATTTAACCCACTTACAACTTAGTTATTCTACCCATTACACTACTACATTTCATTTTTAACATTCTTATCTCTACTTAAACCATATCATTTTACTCTTTATCACTTCCATGAACAATAACACCACATTTTATATAAACTAACAAATTCCTCAATCCAAGAAGGTTTTCCCAAGCATCAAATAGTCATTAGAACAACAATAACAACATTAAATCTTCATGAACATTTAAAGACGGGAAGGTTCATAATAACTCACCTTAGGATTTTAGGATGAAATAATGATCTTATTAGCTTGATAGATTCCCCTAGTTGTCCCAAGCTCAAAAGTACTCTTGGATTTGAAAATGGAGGAGGATTCACTTGGAAATATTTGGGTGATGAAGTTTTCATGGGAAGGTTTCCATGGAGGTTTCTTTTGCTAAGAAAGAAGTAAATAAAATGAAGGAGGAAGGATGGGGAGGTAAGGGAAGAGTATGGGAGGAGCATGGCCCTTTTTGACTAATGAGGGAAAAGGGTTGAGGGAAGTAAGGAGAGTTGAACACTTGGAGGGTTTAGGAGGAAGTAAGAAATTGGCCCCCCACAATTAACTAAAGGCTTTCCCATTAATTAAATTAAACCCTTTATTCTAATTCTTTATTCTACACATTTTAATCTCATCTTACACTTTATCTATTTTCTATTTTTGTATTTCCCCCTAGAACATTATTGTATTTCCCAAACACCTCATCCTAGTATAAGAAATCACAGATAAAAATGAACACATAATATTATCAATAATATTAAAAACATATAATATTATACCAAAACTAGTGCCTAGGGTTAGGGTCGTTACAATCCACGTGTCTTATGCTGAGTTGATTAAAACTCGAGTGGATGAGCTGAGTGACGTGACCCCTCTGACTAGGATCAACTGCTTGGCGAGGGACTACCCTGAACTGGAATACGGCCAAGTAGTTGTTAGAAGGGGAGCTGCCAAGATCTGATCAAGGAATTCACCAACAAACCCTTGACTCCCGAGGCCTGTCGAGTTAGAGTTGGGCTAGCTTCCTCCGAGGTAACTCTTGTGCTTTTAATGTACTTATTCTTCTTGCTTGTTTCTCGTCCTTTCTTTATTTCTGCTCGATATAACCCCTTGTCTTTACTCACTATTTCAGTCTCTTGCCATGATAGATCTAGCCACCACTTACTGGAAGGCTGCAGAGGAGCAGGAGAAGCTAGCCAAGATTATGTTGGCCAAGAAGAATGAGGAGTTGAAGAAACTTGATGATGATAATAAGAAGCTGCAGGATGAGCTTGAAAAAGTGAAGGAGGAGCATTCCGATCTGGATAACTCCTATGAAGCCTTGAAACTGGTGAAGGACAATGAAATAAAGGCCAAAGAGAAAGCTTGGGGCCAGTTAGGAGAGGCTAATAAGGAGATCGCTGCCCTTAAGGAGGAGAAGAAGAAGATAGCAGCAGACCTCGAACTGGCGACCCAACAGCTTGCTGAAGTGCCTGTTACCTTGGCCCAGAATCAAGAAGAACTAGAAGCTGCTCGACTTCAGTGGGGGGTAGATCTAGCTGCCGCGGTCAAGAATGCCAAGGAGGAGGCCGTCAAGGCCTATAAGGACAGCGACGAGCTACACGCTTATGTTACCAAAGAAGCTAGGGGGTTCTTCAATGTAGGTCGGAGTCACATGGCTCGACGCATCATTGTGGATCCCTCAGTTAATATATCAGTCGAGCAGCTGGCTCAATGGGCTTCTGAGGAACCATACAATACAGCAGCTCGCCAGGGCCATTCCTTGGTGCCATTCAATGACAATGACTTAGAGCTTATTGCCAAAGATGATGAAGAGGCTGAAGCGGCGCCCTGGAACCCTCCCAACGTAGAGAAGGTCAACTTCGATACCATCTTGGCCGAACTCGAGGAGCCTGATTCACCGGCCTTTGATGGTGATACTCCAAGGCATGGGTTTTCAGAATCGGGCAAACTACTTGGCCCCCAGCAGCAGGAAGAAGCTGTAGATGATCAAGTGACTACCAGCGACCAAGCGGGGATTGACCCGTCCTCTTGAATTCAGCTTTGATGTAATCAGACAAGTTCCAAACACTTTTGTTTTTTGGTTTTATGAATACTTATGCCTTGGCCCTGTTTTTGGGAGGCATTTTTGCTTGGTAACTTTAATTGTTTAAGTCTTGGCCCATTTTGGGAGACTTACTTATATCATAGCTGACTCTCTTTTTCTGTATATTGTATGCCTTCGATTTCAGCATGTGTGAGTCGAGCTAGATATAATAGGACAAATAAATCGTCCTAAGTTCAAGGTCGACCTGGCTTCATGATGGCTTAGTCAACCTAAAACTTGTAGGGATTTTTGTAAACGAGATTGACTCAGAGTCGAAACTATTTTATGAGGTCAAAGCTGACCAGGGGTCGAGCTTATAAAAACAAAGTCGACCTAAGATCGGACTTGTTAAAGGGACTAAACTGATTAAGAATCGAGTTTATTTAATCTAAGCTGACTAAGAGTCGAGCTTGTTAGAACGAAGTCGACTAAGAGTCGGACTTGTTAAAGGAACTAAACTGATTAAGAATCGAGTTTATTTTAATTGAAGCTGACTAAGAGTCGAGCTTGTTAAAGCGAAGTTGACTAAGAGTCGAACTTGCTAGAGGAACAAAGCTGATTAAGAATCGAGCTTGTTAAAGCGAAGCTGACTAAGAGTCGAGCTTGCTAGAGGAACAAAGCTGATTAAGAATCGAGCTTGTTAAAACGAAGCTGACTAAGAGTCGAGCTTGCTAGAGGAACAAAGCTGATTAAGAATCGAGCTTGTTGAATTTAGTGTAGTACAATGTTTGGTCGAATAGAACTGTGATTTTTATTGAATCAAAAACATGCTTACATCAAATAGAAAACCAGAACTATGACAAATGGGGGACTACTTTAACCTTGAACTGAGCTAAGGACTTGAACTAGAAGTAGTACTTGATAAGGTGAGTAGCATGCCATGGATGTTTCAACTCTTCACCATCTGGGTGAGCTATCATGTAGGTTCCTTCCTTGACGACTCGAGTAACAATGTAAGGACCTTCCCAGTTGGGAGATAGTTTATTCTGTTGAGTTCTCCTTCCTGTTGCTTCAATCTTTCTCAACACGTGATCTCCTACTTGGAATGATCTTGCCTTCACCTTCTTGTCGTGGTAACTTTTAGTTCGCTGCTTGTAGTTTACCATTCGAAGGTGGGCAGTATCTCGCTTCTCGTCGATCAAATCCAGGTCGATCAATCTGTTGGTATCATTCTGCTCTTGATCGAAGAATGTCACTTTGGCTGTGGGGAATCTCAACTCGACTGGTGCCATAGCCTCTGATCCATATGTAAGAGCGAATGGGGTTTCCCCCGTAGGCCCCCAAGTGGTTGTGCGAACTGCCCAAAGGGCAAGGGGGAGTTCGTCCAACCAGTTGTTACGTCGACCAACCAAGCCTGTCTTCAGTGCAGATAGGACGAGCTTATTTGCTGCTTCAGCTTGCCCATTTCCTTGAGGATAGGCAAGAGAAGATTGCCAATGTTTGATCCCTACTCGAGTCATTTCAGCTTCAAAGGTTCGAGAGAACTGCAGGCCGTTGTCTGATACTATAGCTCTAGGAAATCCAAATCGACACCAGATGAAGTCGTGGATGAAATTTATGACATTTTCCTCTGTGATGTGAGATAGTGGCTTTGCTTCAACCCACTTGGTAAAATAGTCAATTGCGACGATCACATACTTGCAATTTCCCCGGGCAGGAGGGAAGGGTCCAATTAAGTCGACGCCCCACATATCGAACGGCCAAGCTGCAATTACTGGGGTTTGCTCAGTTGTAGGCAGGTGAGGTAGGTTGGCGAACCTTTGACATTGGTCACATTGCTGAACGAAGTCATGAGTTTCAGCTCTCATATGTGGCCAATAATATCCCAGAGTGATCAATTTGTCGGCTAGAGTCCTGGCCCCCGGGTGTCCACCACAAATTCCACTGTGAACCTCATGCATCAACTGTGTGATTTCTTGAGGATGAATGCACTTCAATAAGGGTCTGGTATATGATCTTCTGAACAACATGCCTCCTTGGACGACATATCTTGGAGCTTTCTTTTTGACAGCTCGAGCCTTCTTCTCGTCCTCAGGGAGCTCGCCACTTTCCAGGTACGCTTTCATTTCCTCGATCCAGCACTTCTCATAAACCCAATTTCTCGAGGGGTCTTCTATGCATTGAATTTTGACCCTTTCATAAGCTGGGCTCTCAAGGTAAGAGATGGGCTCTTCATGTGGCTCGTCAGATGTAGCTAGCTTTGAGAGTAAGTCGGCTAACTCATTGTCTTCTCGACCAATCCTTTGGATCTCCCAAAACTCCAAGTCTTTTGTCAGCTCCTTCATTAGGTCATGGTACTTGACTAGAGTGGAGTTTAGTACCTCATACTCGCCTCTGACTTGGTTGACTATTAATTGGGAGTCACAGTACGCCATGATTTTAGTCGCTCCAAAGCACTTGGCATACTCTATGGCTGCTACCAGAGCTTCATACTCCGCCGATTATTGGATGCCTCGAACTTGAACCTTAGTGACTCCTCATACACTGTCCCAGACTCTGGCTCGATCAAAACTATTCCTGCTCCACTAACACTCTTGGTAGCTGACCCATCTGAGTAGACTTTCCAGCAATCATCGGGTAGAAACGTGATGGGCTGGGACTCTTGTTCTTTTCCCTTAGCTTTTTCCTTTTGAGCTCGCTGCTCGCTGTCTTCCTTGGTGAACGTAAGCTCTACCAAGAAATCTGCTAGAGCTTGAGCCTTCAACGCTTTTCGAGGCCGATACTCAATGTCAAATTCCGTAAGGGCAATTGACCAATTGAGCAAGCGACCTGAACTTTCTGGCTTATGAGGAATTTTCCTCAAGGGCGCATTCGTAAGTACCACTATAGGATGAGCCAAGAAATAAGCTCGCAGCTTCCTTGAAGCCACGACTAGAGCATATGCGACCTTTTCTGCATTGTAATATCTGCCCTCTACATCTGATAGGGCCTTGCTAACATAGTAAACTGGCTTTTGAAGCCCTTCTTCCTCTCGAACCAAAACTGCGCACTTTGCCTTGTCTCCACGGGCATGTACACGAACAAAGTTTCTCCAGTGGTCGGGCTACTCAGAAGAGGTGGAGTAGCGAGATAATCTTTGAGTTGTTGGAACGACGAATGACATTCGGCCGTCCACTCAAAAAATTTCGTCCCTCTCAAAGCCTTGAAAAAAGGGAGAGACCTTTCAGCCGACTTGGCTATAAAACGACCTAGGGCTGCCACCCTGCCGTTAAGTCGTTGCATCTCCTTTACACTTGTAGGCTCCTTCATGTCGACTAGAGCCTTGATCTTCTCTGGGTTAGCTTCTATGCCTCGTTGGGACACCATAAATCCAAGGAACTTGCCAGCTGCTACTCCAAAGACATACTTGCTAGGGTTGAGCTTCATGTCGTTTGCTCTCAAGTTGGCAAACGTTTCCTTTAGGTCGACCACGTGACGTCCGGTCTTTGTTTTGATGATCATATCGTCGATGTAGGCTTCCATGTTTCAACCAATTTGTGAGGCAAAGACCTTGTTTACCATGCGTTGATAAGTTGCCCATGCATTCTTCAGTCCAAATGGCATCATGTTGTAGCAGTAGATGCCTCCAGCCGCTTGAAATGCTGTCTTCACTATGTCATCCTCATGCATCTTGATCTGGTGGTAACCTGAGTAAGCATCTAGGAAGCTGAGGGTAGAGTGGCCAGCAATGGAGTCAACAAGTTTGTCGATTCTAGGAAGAGGATAGCTGTCCTTCGGGCAAGCAAGGTTTAGAGTGGTGAAGTCGACGCACATTCTCCATTTGCCATTTGACTTCTTCACCATGACCACATTGGCCAACCAGGTTGTATGAGTGGTCTCTTTAATTATACCTGCGCTTAAAAGTTTTTGTACCTCAGCTTTTATGGCCTCTTCCTTATCACGAGCAAAGCTTCTCAATTTCTGGGGTCTGGGCTTTATAGTCGGGTTGACCTCAAGCCTATGAACGGCGACCTCTTCCTTGATTCCCCTCATGTCCTCTACTTTCCATGCAAAGACATCATTACTTTCTTTCAGCAGCTCGATGATCTCTGCTCGCTCCTCATCTGATAGCTGCTTTCCTACTTGAATTTTCTGCTCTGGATAAGAGGGATTTGTGATCACTGATTCTAGCTCATCAACAGCCTCTAGCTCCGGGCCATCCCTGAATTGTAGGGTCTCAATGATGATTTCCTTCACTTTCTGCCTCTCTTCGGCCCCCAAATGTGGAGCTTCCTCAGCTATCATGTCATCTAGCTTATCAGCGATCTCATCGGTGGTGGCCCCCGAGTTATTGTCGACCTGGAGGCATAGGTTGCCTATGATGACTTGGTCGACCATAACTACATCTGGATCGACCGCTGTGGCTTCGGAGTGACGTGTCGACTCAACCATGACCTCGTCGTTTGAGCGATAGGTCGACTCCTCCACATTGGTGATCGTTGACAGTCGAGTAGTTTTGGTGACTGACTGGGACAGCTTTAAGTACCCTTCCGCCGTCTCAATCTCCAGTTCTCTCTTCTTTCTTTCTCGTAGGACATGATCTAGATATGCTCGAGCTGTGCCTTGTACACAACCGACTCCAGCAGGGGTAGGAAATTTGACTCGCTGATGGGGAATCGACGCCACCATTCCAAGTGCGACCTGACCAGGGATACCAAGGATAGCAGCGTAGTCACTGTTCACATCTATCACAATAAATTTTACCTTAGAAATAACCCTGTAGGGATGTTGGCCTAGGTCGACATCGAGCTCAATCTGTCCTTTGGCGTCGACTCGATGATTCGTGAAGCCCTCCAACCTGCCATCATATCTTTCAAGCTGCTCGTTGGAAAGACCCATCTCCTGGAAGGTTTTGTAGAACAAAATGTCTTTGCAGGCCCCTGTGTCGACTAAGAGTCTGCTCGTCGTACATCCGTCGATAAGACCTGGGATGACGAGAACTTGCTCTCTAGCCGCCATATTAGTTGCCAACTCATGGGGGTAGAAGCTGATCACCTCATCTCTGACATCTCTTCTTGGAGGCACATGTGGGGCTTTGTTGAGTTGAAAGATTTTATGTTTGATGGCTGTGTTGCTGGCTTGATCTGTGATGACCCCCAAGTTCAATCTGGGCTGCCTTGGTCCCTGATGTCCACCTGCTGGTTGCTCGCCTCCACCAGCTTGAGGCCTTTTAACATAAGCGTCGAGCCTTCCCTGGTCGACCATTCTCTGTATGATACGCTTCAAGCCTAAGCAATCTTCTGTGAGATGACCCGTATCTTTATGGTAATCACAGTATTTGCTATTGTCCCTTCTAAACTTGTTGCCTGGGTTCATTGGGGCAGGTGGGGCCAACTCGACCGCATTCATTATTTCCGTTTGACTCACCGTCAGGGGAGTGAAAACTTCGGGCACTTTCTCTGTCGCCCTGGTCCTGTTCTTTCCATTCTTGTTGTTTCCCCCATTTTTGGCTGAGTCCTTCTTATCATCAGCGACCTCGACCTTGGGGCCTTTCCCATTCTTCTTTTCTTTCCTTTCCTTGACTAATGCCACATTGTAAGCCTTCTCGAACAACTCATGTCGAGTGGTGACGGTACGAACCGTCAGTTCATAATCCATGTCTGCCGAGGAAATGCCATTCCGGAAGCAATTGATCACCTCCCTGTCAGTGAGATCCTCCTCAATCTTGTCAACCATTTCTTTAAACTTGGTGTAGTAGCTCATGGAGCTTTCATTCTTCCCTTGCACCAGGTTTTTTAGGTCGGTGACAGTCACTTTCCGAGCTCCAGCAGTTGAGAAGCGCTCTAGGAATTTTGTCCTCAAACACATCCAGGTGGAGATACTACCAGCTGCCAAACCATTGAACCATGTTAGGGCTGCCCCTGTGAGTGTGCTTATGAGGGCTTTGCACATATTGTCGTCCTCATTGGCGACAAAGCACATCGTAGCTTCTAAGTGTGCCACGTGGCTTTTTGCATTGGTTGCCCCTGAGTACTTCTCTAGGAGTGGCAATCTGAAACCAGCAGGAGGTCGACTATCTATCAAATCCTTGGATAAGGGTCGAAGAGCAAAGTCAATTCGTTCGACCTTTCCAGTATCATTCTTCTTCTCAGCCTCCCATTGTTCAAACTTCCTTTTCCATAGCATCCACTCCCTAGCATCGGGTCTGTCTTCTCCAGCAGCGGGAACAGCATTTGACCTTTGACCCTCACTTCTGGGAGGAGTTACTTGCCTGCTTCTCCTATCCTTGTGGGAAGGTGACCTTACTGACCTGACAGGCGACCTGTGCCCCTCATCTCTTGTTGGCGACCTGCGCCTTTCGTTTCTGAGTGGCGACCTGCGCCTATCATCCTTGGGTGGCGACCTGCGCTTCCCTTCTCTTATAGGCGACCTGCGCCCATTCCTTCCCCTGTGAGATTGAGACCTCTCTGTCCTGGCTGGAGATCTATGCCTACTTCGGTTTGCCTCTAGCTGCGTCCTCAGGTTCGACTGTGCCTCCTGCTCCCTGTTCCTAGTGAGACTGGCCCTTAGGTCGTCACTCGGAACATGAATGGGTGATTGAGGTCGAACCACCATCCTTTGATCAGCATTTTGTCCCACTGTTTTGTTTGGTCTGGGACTCCTAGCACGCTCCCTATTTGAAACTTGGGATGGAGCCACCCTCTCAGACCTTCTGTCAGCCTGCTCAGCTTCCTCCATTGCTAACAGCTCGGCCAATATTTGAGCTCGTTCCATAAGCATTTCTTTCCTGCTTAGTGGGTTGGATGAGGGACCTGCCCTGTTTCCAGCATTCATCTGTCCAGTTGGCCGTTTGGGAGGAGGTGGAATTCCTTGCCCCTCCATGGGTCGCTTCTCCCTCCTTGCGTCTGGCAATCCTCTGCCATCAGCTACACTGTTAGAGCGTGTTGCCCTAGTATGATGACGAAGAGGAGGAGGAGGAGGAGGAGGGGGCAAATCTGCATTCACATTGGTAGTAGCATTGGTGTTGGCATTCACTTCATTGAATTCATCAGAAGCCTCTGCAACATGCCCGTCTGGGGTTACCATGATTGTGGATTGAAGAGAAACTTCGAGGTCAAGCTATGCACTCGTTTCCCGGCAATGGAACCAAACTGATGCCGCAGGAAATGTGCTTATCAACCTTCCTCCACATGGCAGGACTGATCACCTAGCTCCTTGACCTGAAATCAGAACCCACGACTAGCCGGATGTGTCTCCGGCTTAGACCCTAGGGCGTGAGAGTAAGTATTTGATGATTGGAGAGCTAAAATGTATTGAATAATAGAATTCTGATAACAAAATAGCAGTTACCTTATAACCGTGGTAGTGATGAAGTATTTATAGTTGGTGAGAGCGGTTATTTTTGGTATGGCTACATGAGCTCCGAGATTCTAGGGACAGTTACATGTAATGTGAACGTGTCCTAGAATGGTCCCTGATTTGTAGGGAAGCAGTTATGGCAAGAGTTATTGTTTGTACGCCTGTAACCGTTAGGTCGACGCTTGCTTCAGTAGGTCGAGGTCGAGGTCGACACTTGTGTTTGGGTCGACCTGACTGTCATGTAGAGTTGGATCGTACCCGAAATATGACTGGGTCATAAGGTCGGACTAAGTTAGGTCGGTACCTAATAGGTCTGACAATGAACTTAGTCGACTGATGCTTGAGATGGGCCTTGAGCCATGTAATGATTGGGCCTGGCCCATAGAGAATATGGCGGCAATAGTTGCTTGTGGATTGGGCTTTACTCGCTTGGCCCAGCTAGATACTTTTGGTATGTTCACTACCAATATTATAACGATCCCAGACAAGACATGGGCGTTTGATAAATGCAAAACGAGATTGGACAACCCTAAAAGCTCGCTCAACATTTTTTCTAGCAACCTCTTGACGTTGAGCAAACATCTTGTGTTTTTGAATTGTAGGAGAAGCAATTGATTTCACAAATGCAGCCAGCTTGGGGATAGTTGCCATCTGTGAGATAATATCCCATATTACTTTCGCATCCATTCACGACATAACTAACTTTGGGTGCTCGACCTTCCAAAATATCATTGAAAATAGGAGATCTATGAAGTACATTGATATCGTTGCAAGAACCTGGTGTTCCAAAAAAAAAAAAGCATGTCATATCCACAAGTCATATGATGCAATAGCTTTCAAAATAAGAGTTGGTTTTCCACTTCTTCCTGCAAATTGCCCCGCCCAAGCTTTAGGACAATTTTTTCATTCCCAATTGATGCAATCAATACTTCCCATTATGCCCGAAAATCCACGTTGTTCCCCGACATAAAGTAGTCTTCTTAAATCTTCTTCATTAGGACTTCTGAGATATTGAGTACCGAAATTTGAAATTACACCTTCTACAAATCTCATAAGTGACTCTCTTGTCACTGTTTTACTCATTCGCATGTACTCATCAACCGTGTCGGCTAATGTCCCATACGCCAAAACTCTCATAGTTGCAGTACATTTTTGCAATGATGAAAGGCTTTGTCTACCTGCAGCATTTTGCCTTTGTTGAAAATATTCATCATTAGTAGTGATTTCATTCACTATACGGAGGAAAACATGTTTGCACATACGAAATCTACGCCGAAATATATTTGGAGGGTAGGTTGGACTGTTGGAAAAATAGTCATTGAACAAATGATGTTCACCTTCCTCCCGTTACCTCTCAATAACTCGTCTTCTAGATTTATGAGTAGAACTTGTAGGTTGTGATAATAAAGTAGGATTACTCATGATCACATCTTCGATGATGTGATCAACTTGTTTATTTTGTTCAAAAACTCTTGTTTTTTATTCATCAAATTCTATGAAATTGAAAGAATCAGAATGAGAACTTGAATTTTGGGATGAGCTTTCATTATAAGACATTTTTGAACTTGTGTTAGCTTTAGACGAATTCAATAAGTATTTAAAGGATGATAAAGCAGTAGGGGATGGGAATTATTAAAGCATGGATGGACAATTTTATAGCTAGCATACAAAAACCTTTAAGTCATTTACAACTATCTATGTAAATTATTAAAGTTAGCATGTAAATTGAAAATTTGTCAGAATGATAATGCAGTAGGGGATGGGCATTATTGGATGGGACAATTCTATAGCTAGCATACAAAAACCTCTATCTATGTAAATTATTAAAGTTAGCATGTGAATTGAAAATTTGTCAGAATGATAATACAGTAAGAGATGGGCATTAATTGGATGAGACAATTCTATAGCTAGCATACAAAAACCTCTATCTATGTAAATTTGTACTTGTTTTGGGACGCGTACCATCCTTGAGACTAGGCTGCTTGAGGAGCAGACTTTTTATGGGTCTGAAACTTATATGCATCCGATGAATCTAAGTAGTCATAGGGCATTGTATTCCAAGATGTCGTTGCATAGCCGATAGATAGCTAGAACACGCACAACCATGCACTGTCTTTGATTGATTGTTTAATTGTAGTCTGTTGACAATATATTGGTTTGATTTGGGATCGGTTTAGTTAGTAGTTTGACTAAGATTAATTATTTTTCTGAGATTATAGACAACTAGTCAGTAACCCGTCGAGATTCGACGGGAGCATAGTGATGCTAAGAAAAAAAAACACTACCTCCGTCCCTAAATAATCTTCAAATTTGACATTTTTCATTAATAAACCCCCCATGATCTACATTTCTATATAAAGTCCAACGATGATGTTAACATCTAGATGAGGATGAGCTTGACAATGAACGTTGTTTTCTTATAACACAACTTATTCCAATACACACTGCCCACTATCATATATGATTTAGTACTCCATCCGACCCAGAATGAATGTCCAAAAAAAAATATCAAATTTTCTCCATATCAACAGCAAATTTGATTTTTTTTTTTTATTTGACATTCATTCCCTTATGGCCAGAATCAACCAACACACCACCCTTTATTGTTTATGAACAATAAAAACTTAAATAATTGTCACAACTCATGTCAACAGATCTGTAGCACCACGACATTTTTTTAAACCATGTGTTTAGAAAAAAAGTGATAAATAAAGAAAAAATATTAACCAGACTTCCACCTTTGGTATTGACTTCGAAAGCAATCACCTTCTTAAACATTCTGTTTCACCACCATGAAACTTACTGGTAAAAGTCAGATGTTTGACAGCAGTATCTACATGTCTAGGGGTGTAATCTCGGGCGGGTTACCCGTGACCCGACTCGAACTCGACCCGGAAAAAGTAACCCGACTCGAGCTCGGTAACATTTAGCGAGTCGAGCTCGGCAGCTATACTGAGTTCGTCAAGATTGACCGAGTCGGGTCGAGTGTACTCGTAACTCGATCGAGTACTCGCTTTTGACTCGATTTCATATACTTGCATCCCAGATCTACACACGAGTTCTTTAAATCTAGAGAAAATTTCTCTAATCCGGCAATACTCGACTATTTCTCTGAGAAATAGTTTGATTTAAAAATCTTTTTTGATTTTGAGTATTAGAACGAATGAAGTAGGGATGGAGAAGAGATAGGGATGGAGAACAAAAATTTAAAGAGAAACAAAAATAGAAAAAGATGAAGATGAACGTGATTAATGGTGTGGGAGGCGGCGAGGCGCTTTTTGGAGAAGAGAAAGGGATGCGACTGTGAGAGATAGGGATGGAGAAGAGATAGGGATGGAGAGTTTAGTTTGGTTCATTTAATATTTTAATGGGTAGTAGTGGGCTGTGGGCCAAAAAAGAAAACTACCCAAATTTCAAAATTTTCACAGCAAACCCGACATTACCCGAGGACACCCGCCGAGCTTCATCCGGGTCGAGTTCGGCCCAACTTTTTGATACTCGGTCCGACTCGACTTAAACCCGACTCGTTTAAAATTTTAAAGGGCTCAACTCGAATCCGGCAATACTCGACTCGATTCGACTCGTTTTACAGCTCTATACATGTCACTAAGCAGAGATATTTCATATGGATCTCGTTCAACTCTACAAAGAAAAACTCCTCAATATACAAAAGCATACAGAAGCAGTTTCTTGTGGTCAATGAATGTCTTCAAAAACTGAAAAATTGTGCCTACCAAACATGATTGGCTGCTTTTCGAAAGGTGTTCGCAGGTAAAAATTCACAGCTTATCTTCACATGCTCTACCTCAAACTTAATGTTTTAATTTTGGGAAGATCATTTTGGGACGGAGGGAGTATTACATACAAAGAAAGACGATCAGCCATTTAAGATAATAAACAACCAAAAATAATTTGCTGGAGTAAGAGTCTCACAATTTCAGATGTTTCTACATTTATGGCTTTATATACAGTACCACAAGTTCCATCTCCTAGCTCTTCTAAAATTATATATCTGAAAGAATCGCATTAGCAGACAAAAATCATGAGGGTCAATAAAAGGAAGGCATAAGTTATATTAATATGGGATATTCAGAAAACCATACCTCTCCATTATTAGGGTGACAAAAAGTGACAACCCATTTAGCAGCAACCACATTAATTTGAATCTAATACCTACAAACCAATACACGCATTAAAGTTAAGTCTATTAAATGAATTATTGCAAGTATAAATATTTATAAAATTAGAATTACCTCATAATTTGTGAAAAACTTCTTTATAGACCACATTAGTGGTCACATCGCTCGTTTGACCGTCCTTTACACAAATCAGAACTTTGAGACCCTTTTTGCTTGTAACTCTCGAGATTGCTACATACAACTGCCCGTGACTGAATACAGGTCGAGGAAGGTAAAGCCCAACATGAGAAAGAGACTGTCCCTGACTCTTATTTATAGTCATAGTGAAGCAAACATTCAATGGGAACTGTCTACGTTGGAATTTAACTGGGAATTTTGTCAAATCGGATGGGCTCAACATCATTCTAGGCACAAACACCTTCATGCCAGTATTCTTTCCAGAGAGCATTCTTGCTTCAACTATATGTTTTCCTAGATTTGTAACCATCAGTCTCGTTCCGTTGCATAATTCAGAAGCTTGATCAATGTTTCTGAGTAGCATGACTATACACCCAACCTTCAGACGTATGGAATGGTTCGGCAAGCCCGAACATTTGATCGTATTAAGAAACTCAACAGAAAATACATCATCGTGTCCTGCAATATCGTCGTCCTCCTTGCTGATGCTATCTGAACTCATATACAACACTTCTTCACCGGGCAACTGTGACATCACATAATCATTGATAGTATCTACTATCTCATTAGTTGGTGCCAAAATTGCTCTATCCTGAAAAAACCCATCAATACCCATATTATGTAATATGTCAGGATAAGTTTTTTAAACAATAGTTGCAATAGGATCAGTTGTATCCGTTATCAATATATCATTTGGTAATTTAATATCAACTTCTCCATCATTTTCTTCACCGACATCACCATCTCCTACCCTTAGTATCCATTCAAAGAAAATTTTTGATCTCCATAGCATCGAAGAGGAAGAGGAACCGACCTACATAGATTCAGAAAATGAATGAGATAGAAATATTTAATTACTGGAATAGGAAAATGTAAAATATTAAAGTTTAATATAAGATGATTTACCTGCAATCTCATATTTTTTGTCAATTTTAGAACCTCACACGAATTTCAAAGTTTAGATGAACTAATGGCAGCATATACAATATCATGTCGGCTTCCTTTAGGCACAACAGGCAATATTTGCCTGAAATCTCCTCCAAACACAACAACTAATCCACCGAAGGGTTTATCAGAGCATCGACCAGCAGAAGTACGCATAATGTCCCTCAAGCTCCTATCAAGAGCCTCAAAGCGGTGCTTGTGGGTCATTGGAGCCTCATCCCAAATTATGAGCTTCGTTTTCTTTAGGAGACCACACACATCGAACCGATTTAATCTTGCTGCAAGTTGAGCTTTCGTCCACCTGAATAGGTATGCCAAATCTGGAGTGAGCAGTCCTACCTCTTGGAAGAAGTAAGGAAGCAATACCGCTAGAAGCAACTGGAAGAACTATGTCCCTCCTGCTTCGCAATGCCGAGCACAAAGTCTTCCATATGAACGTCTTCCCCGTGCCACCATACCCGTACAAAAAGAACACTCCATCATCGCCTAAATCAATAGCAGACATAATCTTTTCATAAACCATCCTTTATTCCTCATTCAAACATTTATGTAATCTGGAGTGCTCAGCCTGCATCTCCTCAACGTCATATGACATTTCATCTAATATTAGCATATTCTCCGCATCAGAAATAACAGAAGTGCTTGGTTGAGGCATGTCTTTAAAATTTCGGAGACATTTGCAATTTCTTTGCCCGGTTACTTATCAATTTCAGCCAATGCAAAATTTTTTACTTGATCGTCACTGAGTTTCAGCCCTACAATATGAAAAGATTCACATTAAAAAAAGAATCAAAATATAATTAATTCACATCATTTTAAAAAATAATATAAAAAACGTGACAAATCATATAAACATTAATATATTTCATTAAAAAATTAAATCAAACATCAAAAAAGTTTTACCAGGATTGTTAAAATTCTTCTGATGCTTGTAAATGATATCATCTGACAGTACTTGCCAAGTTTGATTCCAGACATCTTGTGGCCTCGACATACTATTAGATAGGAGAAGCACCGTGAATAGTCTTCTTAAATAATCCGGTGACCCCCATTCACTTGCTTCTTTTATTCCATCCACATACTCTTTATCATCATCTAACAATCCTAGAGCATAACATGCTGCTTTGTAATCATCGTGCACTTTGTTATTTACGGTTTTCAAATCATCATAACATGTAGCACCAGGAATATGATTTAACATCAGCCTCAGATAGTATATATCTCCAGTATTGATGGGGACATGATAAATCCGTCCTATTGATGTGCCTTTCTTTCTAGGACGCCATTCTCGCTTTGTCTTATCCCAAACAAAATGATTTGGAAACTCATGATACTTGTAACGTCGAGCCTCTGAATTTTCACGATTGATTTTCATCCACTGTAAAGCGTGATTGACTAACGGTAGGTTTACCCACAACATCCGAAAGATAATCACCGTCTTTGAAAGGGATGACCTGGTCTCCTTCTAAATGGAAAGATAAGCGCTCAAAAGGGGGTGTCCTGTAATGGAGATCAAATCCAAATATTCTCCACATCGCCTCACATGCAGAAACATATCTGCAATCCATGTAATGTTTCACTTCATCATCGACGCAAAACTTAACCCCTGTTCTGTCACTTCCCTTGCTGATATACTTGAATAAGTACTTTATGGATTTGTTTTGATTACAATATTCCACGTTGATGTGAGACTGATACTTCAACAACAACTCAGCATTATAAGGCACAATATACCTATTATCAAGCAAAACTCCACCTTTTTCTACATTGGCTCCGGTGTCTCTCCTCCGATAAACATGATATCCATTCTCATCAATGGATGTTCCTTCATTAAAGGTTTTAGGAAAGTTCTTTGAGCACCTTTTATTTTCCATGCAAGGGGACTTTGGGTTAGCAGCACCACAAGGACCATGTATCATATATTCTTTTACAGCCTCGTACAATTTAGGATTAGTTTCTTTATCGGGAATCTCAAAGACATATCCACTTGTCGACATTTTCATTGTTCTGCTCGGTCCTTACTTTTGAGAAAAAGAAGAATATGAGCATGGGGAAGACATCGCTTTTGAAACTCACAGTGTAAACAACTGTATCAAATAAGCATGGGAAGAAATAAAATTATTTTCACATAAAAATTAAATAATTATACATATAATCCGTCCTAGTACAACTGAAACTTTTGATAAATTTGATTACACTTTGAATAATTGTTTAAATTTAAAATTTAAAATCTTAATAATAATTAAAAAAAAAATTCTTATTGTATCATGCTTGATGAATTAACAAAACTGTTTTTAATTTTTATTAGGACATTGTTTTATAAATGTATTGATATAAGAGTAATCAAGTTGATGACAGTTACCAACAGAAAAAAAAACGGTGGACTTAAAGACTTACGTGCAGTAGGCTCGCCAAAAATCTTCTTTTCCTTCAAATCTTTTACTAATTCGTCAACCTTCATCTTAAAAACCCGACATATAATATCAGCCCTATCTTCTGGCCTTAGCCCCTCCTTCTGAACAAATCTCGTAATCTCTGGCCACTTTGGATTGCAGGTAAACGTGATAAAGAGTGGCGGATATCCTGTCCACCTGCAAATAGCTAATGCATCCTGGAAATTTTGAGTCATCCAACGCTGTCCTCCGGTGTACGTTGATGGCAACACAACTCGCCTACCTGCAGATGATGGATCGGTATCTCCTCTCGAAACCGCTTCTGATAGTTTCGGTAAGATTTAACACGAAGAGCGGGTTGATTGTGACGAATTCACTGAAGCCTCTGTGTATCCATCATTATGTACGAATCAACCATGAACCGCAGTAGTCTTCCACTTCTCATAAGTTGGGGTCCCTCTCGTAGACCTCTCCTGTAGTCGGAATGATAAGAACTCCTTCAAAGAAAGATTGGGTCGCTTTGACATAGGAGGCATATTCCTAGGAATATCAGTATAGTATCCATCTTCCCCATAAACAAACAGCAACGGGTACTTAAGAGGAAGATAACACGGGTTGAACTCGTGTATTTGTTTTAAGTCACCAGACCTATTCTCAACCATGATGTCTCTCACATCAGGTGCATCTTCAATATCACCCTCGATAAGAGCTGCCACTTCTGAAGTAGTTGGCAAATTATACATGCGTCCATCCTTAGATCGCTTTCCTATCAGTCGAAGCCTTACCTCACTCGAATCTCTCAATGAAATACGCTCTGCAGCTATTCTGTAAATCTTTGCATACGGGTTGTTTTCATCAACCATTTTTCTTAAGTCCGCTACAATGGAGTTGTCAAAGTCTGACATCCTTTGTTTACTGTTCATTTTAAAGCAAGCAATTTAAATTAATAGATATTCTCACAATTTATATACGCAAACAAATGCCATGATATAATACATTACGAAAGAAACATACCTGATAGCTTTTATTCTATTAGAAACTTCATTTTCAGTATCATAAATATATAGTTGAGCGAATTGTGGAGGAGTTCCTTCTTTGGAAATCAATGATCCGATTCGATGAAGATTCTGACCTCCCATCTTAAATGCATAAGGGCCTCTTCCTTGATTTACGCTCTTATCTATCGTCCCCCCCCCATTGATGTAAAAGCATACATCATGTTGTAAGCACGTATGGTATCCATAAAAGTTTTGCTTTTTTCGTGCCTTTTCTCGAGTAGATCACGGAGCAACTGAGGCGGATGTTTCAAGAGAGGAATTTGTACTTGACCATGCATGCAACACAATGAAAATTTTGGATTCTTCGATGGCCTGTTCTTTGGAGTCCTTTCTTCGTACCAAGATGTCGTTGCATAGCCGTTAGATAGCTAGAACACGCACAACCACGCACTGTCTTTGATTGATTGTTTAATTGTAGTCTGTTGACAATATATTGGTTTGATTTGGGATCGGTTTAGTTAGTAGTTTGACTAAGATTAATTATTTTTCTGAGATTATAGACAATATGATTATGGAATTTTAAGGTATTTCCCAAGTGTTTTTAGTATTATTTTCAATAGATAAATAAGAATATGATTTGGATCTGATGTTACTGTAAATTAGTTGTTCCGCTGCAGTGTTTGTGGTGGATTTGATTGCATAGTTTTTTTGTTTTTGTTTTTGTTTTTGTTTTTGTTTTTGTTTTTGTTTTTGTTTTTGTTTTTGTTTTTGTTTTTGTTTTTGTTTTTGTTTTTGTTTTTTTTTTTTTTTTTTTTTTTGACTCTCGTGAGAGAGATTACCTGAACTGAGAAAATTTGCCGCTGCATCCTACAAACAGCCCATTTGATCTCTGATCCCATCCACACTGACTGTTACAGCGTAACTACAAATTTGACACTACAACACTTCTATAGTTGTCATAAAAAATAGCGTGCAATAAAAAATCGTTAATTTGAAATAAACTATGACAACTGGACAGCTGGAGTACAAAGTTTTTGTTTAATACTGCATCAATATGCAACAATTGTCAAGCTGAAATTAAACACCTGATGCTCGTACTCTTTAGTTTACAACGCCGTACCCATGTCGGACACTTATATTTTAGTGTTATTGACAAGGGTCCGACGAGCTAAACCAAGCAGCTTCCTATTTGAGTGATGACAATATTGGCTAATTTTACTCGTAATATGTTTGTTAGAGGGGTAAAATGGAGGGGGTGAAAAATTGGCTAGGAAAATGGAGTTTTTTTTTCTTTCTCGGTGAGCAGTTTCAATTTGGGCACATCTCTCTTTTGTGGGATGAGTGATCGAGATTCAATGGGCACCATATGGGGCCCAACGAGTACTTTATATCCCAATAAATGATGTGGCCAAATCGAAACTGCTCGAACACTTCTCATTTTCTCCCCTCCTACCAAACAGACCACTAATAAAAACCAGCATTACAGTTAACCATAGAATGAGTTATAACTGAAACATAACTACATTAACAACTTCCAACGGGTAACCGTGAAACCTTTCCAAAACATACTGAAAAACTAAACCTGAAGAATGTAAACTAACACAACATTATACAGACATTCTTACAAATATATTCATTTGAATACCTGAAACAGCCTTCATTAGTGCCAAGAAAACTTTTCCAGAGTTTCTGAAATTGAACAAGGAATGGGCTCCACCTGAAACCAACTTGCAAAATCCACTTCTCTGAAAAGTTGAGATTTTAGTTTCCAAAGTTCAAATAGACAGTTATGTTACTTATGTACATGAAGGTGTAGCAGACAACACCAATGTTGGGTTTGAAGATGGATAAGAAACAAAACTCATCTTAACAGTGACAATGCCAACATTGTTCAGTTTTGGAGTATGATTTAAAAACTGGTCAAATAACATACTTGGCTTCCATTATGGCACTGGCAAATAATAGTATAAATAATAAAATGAAGCAGCAGCAATTACTTTTCTTCAGCAATACATAGAAAACTAACCTCCGAGGAATAATTTGCTCTTCAGTTCCGGCATTGCACACACTCTTACTTTGTTGCCTTATTTTCCTGCTTCATACACGAACAATAAAAAATGGCAGAAACACATTAGACCTGGATCAAAACTGCCTCATATTCCCCCCAAATTAATGACATGATTATTGGCCCTGCTGGATCATCTGTCCTTCCACCATAAGATTTCAGCTTATCCATTTTCAACAACCACTAATCAGAGGGAAACAGCAAGCATGCCCTAAAATTGTACTCCCTCTGTCCCAAAATGAATATCCAAAAATAAATTAAACTTGATCTTGACCATCGGTCCTAAAATGGTTGCCCAAAAAGTTTTCAAATTTACTCTTGATCAAGAGCAAATTTGAAACATTTTGGATATTCATTTTGGGAAGGAGGGAGTAATTAACTTCATTTGTTAAGTGTACTCATTTTGGGACGGAGGGAGTAATTAACTTCATTTGGGACTAGTTTTTTTTTACTAACTCTAACCTTGACATTATGAAAAAGCCATCATGAATGATTCACATTTATGATTTTAAAAGTACAACAGAAAAAAAAAACGTACAAGATGGCAATCATGATAATGTGCCATTTACAGATGAATTATTTGTTATCTGCCTAGCAGAAATCACCCTGTCTAGGGTTTCGTCTGGGACTGTAATACCAGTAGACTCTAAATCTGCGACTATCGCAATAGCTGCATCAAGTTCCCCAGTATCAAGGCATACTGTGATAATCTCGTTGTACAAAGGACTGCAAAAGACATAATCACAATCAGTTATAATCTAAAACAATAATCAGATGAAGCTAATATGTATCTCATTAAAAGATTTCTGAACAACAGGTATCCTTATGTTCATCAGTTTAAGTTGTACACTTGTACTGACATTCTTAGTTCACTACGATGCTGATCAGCCAGGTTTCAAAAATTTCTTAGTTTAGGAGGCATGAAGTGCTTTTAACAGTTTATATCAATGAGGTTATTTAATAACCCCCCCCCCCCGGTCCCAAAATGAATATCCATTTTTCATTTTGGAGAAGTTCAAAAAGTCATTGCTTTGTAAATTTTAGTAACTAAGATTGATGAAAATCTTTTTTATTTACTTCTAAAACCTTTGGTTTTGCAACTATATGATGAATAGCGAGAAAAAAAAAATCGTAAAAAAATATTTAGGGACAAAGTTTTTTGTAAAAATGTCATTGGGACAAATTTTACCAAAAAGTGCTCATTCATTTTGGGACGGAGTATACATAATTATAGCAGCAGTGTGGCTATAGATATGTATAAGTATACCTATTTCAGGTTATACTGGAACTATAATCTTCTGAAAAAGGAAACAGAAATCAGATTAATGATATAAATGTGAAATAGAATTCAAACATATTATATTCAGTCAGCTTGGAATTCCATTCCTGAGCTTCGCTAGCATAGTTTAGCAGGTCAAATGTCCAATTCAACCAAATGACTTGGTCACAATAAACCTAAGAAAAAATATTCCATGAATAGTTTCAATCTTACTGGCATACATTCATATTGATTTCTGTGCTTGTTTATTTAAGAAGTTCCCTAAGAGCTGAACAATAATTGTAGATGATTCGTGCAATTCTGACGGCAGATCAATAGTGACAAGAGTTTCAGCCTGCTTATTTGTTAAGAATTTTCATCTTACCTCCCGAAAACATAACCAAGGCTGTGTGTCGTTTGCAAAATTTTCAAGAAAGCTGATGGGATCGGAGCTCTTATAGCTGCACGCAGTATCATTGCGCAATCTCCAATAGTTGGCATGCCACTCAATTCTATTACCTGCAATGTGGTTCACTGTTTCAGTAAACCCAGAAGCACACTGAAGAATTCGAACATTTAAGCATTAGTGAGGAAAAAGTACTGAACAGTCAAATGGGACTATCATTATGGGACGGAAGGAGTATGTGTGTGCAAGAGTGGGAGGGAGCGGGAAAGTGCCAAGTTATACTGCATTCTTCTTGGTGCTTCTCAAAATCAACAAATTCATCTCTCCATTTTCTAGAAAGAAGTTTGACACCGGAAATCCATGACAAAGTTCTATATGCCTTTCTAATAATGTATCTCGAGCCAAAACAATCACCAATTTGTTACCGTCCACCTCTTAAAAAGGCCTGTCGCATTCTTCTTCTAGCCTGTTTGCACTAATTTTCTTACGAGGTAATCAACTAAACTTTTCAAGCTCTTGCCACATAATGAGTCGCAAACTTGTAGGCAGATATATATATATATATATATATATATATATATATATATATATATATATATATATATATATATAGGCAATCAGAAATTCACAGCACGTACTTTGAGCATTAACTTCACGGCCAGCTCTACTTCCCACTCCTGTGACCATTTCCGAGGAGGAATTTTCTTTAGCTCTCTTTCCCAAGTCCAACCCCAAGCATCAGCGATCGTGTACATATCTTGTACATCAAACGCTTTCAGCTCACGGAGCTCTTTTAATGCCTCATGTATATCCTTTGGAAACCATTCTTCATCATCATCATCCTGCATATGAAACAAAAAAGATCATAATCAATTAACAATCCTGAACTAAGAATCCAAGGTCGCACAGCAACCCAGTGGAAAGTCAATAAGCGATCACGGCATGAAATTTCATGTTCCAAATTTTTGAATCCCCATACCCGTAGCATTTCCATACAATAAAGAGTGTGTTTATTGTGGAATCTATGTAAATATAGAAACTGATGCCAGAAAAATGGAGAAGACATAGGAGGAAATACAAGTGAATACTCCTAGGGTAAATAACTCAATATTCAAGGAAATCCACCTAAGAATATAAGTCAAAATCGCCACCCAAAGGCACCCAACCTAAGGGATAAGATAATCTAGAAGAAATCCATCTTCTAAAACAAAGTCAAAAGACTCAATAATTTTATATAAACTCAACTCTCTCCATTACAATGACAATTTGTAGGGTATTTATAGTTTACATGAAACATCCCTTCAAGCTTAGGAGTCAACATAAACTAAAAGGATAAACCTAACAATTAAGTATTGTTGATAAGATAACATAGAAACACCAAAAGACATAAAAATCCAATAGTCTTGGCCAAATTCGGATGTAGGTGTCCATGTGCGCATCACTTAGTAAAATGATCATAACCTGATGTAGAAAACTCAGAATGATGATCTGGTTCTTGCATATGAAACTAGACTCAATTATCTTTCCAATGATGCATAATACTCCTGATGAAAATATATATTTAATTACCAGATTGCCCTCGAAGTGGACCCAAAATTCTGGCATATATTATTTTGGGCTGCAATATAAAACCGATCTTCCGATAGTTTCTTGAACCGAAAACAAACTCCATCAACAATAAATCTCAAGAATATACTGGAGGGTTGTTTCCTGCATTATTCTCCCTTGGTTGGAGAAAATTCGTCCTCGAATTTTGAAATGTAGAAGAATTTTGAAATGTAGAAGAATTTTCCCAACATTAATTTTATGTTGAATTAAGATGCCATGATTGCCTTGTACAAAGGCAAATGAATCATGCCTTTCTCCATGAAACCAATAATCTGAAAGTTTAAACAAGCTTACATTCACACAATTGTTTCCGTTAATGTCGTTAGGCACTTCACTCTCTTCATCGTAAGTTGGACCTTCAAGAACACTAATGGACTCCTCAAGTTCTTCGTCGTATGTTGAATCTTCATCATAGATCGGAGTTTTATCCCAATCAACAACAATTTCTTCACTTATTGAATGTGAAAATGGCCCTTCAAGATTTTCAGAAATCTCATCATCATAAACTTTTTGGAATGTAAGGTAAAATCGATAATCAAATCTATAACAAGCCTCTTCAATCGACACCTCGTCAAAAGTGTGATTGGAAAGGGAAATCTTCTCACGATCATTTGTTGTCAACAACTTTGAATCATGACGCAAATCATCATGTTCCAAAGTCTCGTAGTGTGCAAGACAACGCTTGAGTTGCTGCACTTCTCTCCGAAGATCTCTCACCACCGCATCCTGGTTTGCATGGTAATGCCGCGGAAGCATATCGACCATTAGTTCTGATACCACTTTGATGTCGGAAAAGAAGGAGAAGACAAAGGAGGAAATACAAGTGAACAATATTAGGTTAAACAACTCTACATTTAAAGGAATCCACCTAAGGTGACTTTATTCCACAAATATGACACTGATCCACACACTTATCATAACGTGGTGATGAAAAATAATCAATTTTTTCAAATAAATTTTTTTGATCTCAAGAATACTCATCATAGATTGGTGGTTGAGACCAATTAACAGCGAGCAATGGAGTCAATGAATTAGTAAATGGCCAAGCCAACTCCAACATGGTGAACCGGGATGAAATTTATTTATTTTATAATAAAATAAAATAGAAATGAATTTGAAAGAGAAAAAAAATGAAGAAGAAGATGAAATGATAAAATGATATCTTAACCAAAACAAGAAAATCCTGATTTCGATTCTGATACCACTTTGATACCGGAAAATGGAGAAAAATTAGGAGGAAACACTAGTGAAACTAATAAACACTCAAGGACACTTTGAAACCACCAAAGGTTATGAGCAAATAGAGAAGAAATCATTCTTCGGTAGAGATTTAAAAGACTCAAATATATGTTCTATTCTTCAAAATTCGTTCCCCAATTACACATTAGGAGGCTCTATTTATAGGAGCCATTACATCATTTCCTAAATGCTAGTAAATGACACATTTAACTCATACAACTTTTTAGACTCCAAATACTCATTAACATTGACACTTGACCAGTCTAAATGCATGAATAACACTTACATAGTTGCAAAAGGCTAGCGCCTCTCTCGCCCGCCTCGCCTTTTTAGCGCCTTTAGGGGTCGACCGCCTTTTGATTTTGTGGCGGGCTGTTGTGTGCCTTCTTGGCCAGGCGAGGCCTTTCGTGGTTATGACTAGAGGCGGGAGGAGTCCGTCTTTGTCAAAAGGCACAATAGGGTGTAATGTTAAAATAGGTCATTTTGTAATTTTAGTTTTAATATTTTAACTTAAAATGCATTCTTTTGGGAAAACATGCGGTAAAGATAGCTTGTGTCGTGCATGAGAAAAAAAGATATCCGTAATTTCTCTATAGCGATTAAAATAAAATAAGTGATAAATAACAAATTAGAATGATGACAAAGAAGTGCGACAAAAAACACTACCGATAGCTTGATTTACTCTAATTTTTAAAGGGAGTTTTGTAAATTTTATTATGTTTAGTAATCTACTTTGTTTTTTTTTTCTCATGGGTCTACTTTTGTCATTTGAAGTTTTAACTATATCTTCGGTTCATCTATAGGTATGGAATCATACGTTTGAAATTATATATTCGAATTCACTTATTTTCACGCTTTTAAACGACTATTTGTTTACTGATTTAAACATCAAATGTGTTTTTTTTTCTTAGAATTCTCGCTTTTTAAGTGTTTTAATTGTGTTAATTTGCTATTACATGTGAAATTGTGACCTTTATTTAATGCGAAATTCTTGTTTTTAACATGTTTAAGCTTGGTTTAGTATATTCTATATATATATATTAGTGTACTAGTCTTTTTGTTATATTTTACCTCCTTGCTCGACTTTCGGCCGCCTTTCAACCGCCTCGACATTCGCCTTTTCTAGGAACCTATCGCCCGACTCTCGTCATTCGCCTTTAACAACTATGCTTAAATGTCTGATAACCTTCAATGTATTTCGAAATATGACTTATCTAAAAGTTGAAAAGACTCCAAGAACATCAAAAGACAATTGTTGGCAGATTTTCGAAACATTCAAACACATTCTGGTAAAACAATCATAACTCCTAGAAGAACTCAAATGCCAATTTGATTGAAGCATAAGAAACTAGACTCATAGGGCTTTCCAACCATATGTGTCTCATGCGCGGGGTGGTGAAGACCAATCATTTTCCTTCCGTCACTTGACCATGCATCCCTTGTAACTGAAATTCACATATTTTCTATTTTTTGGGCAATAGAAATATGATAAATATCACTACTATCATTATAGTAGGATTTAGAGTTCACCTTAATAGCTTTGAACAATTAAGAATGAGAGCTTTTTATTCCTTCCCTTTCATTTGGATATTCATTAGAGATAATATAAAGAGAGACACCAAGATGAATAAGATGGCCTTCAAGCTCTTCATCAAATATCGGCGGCTTAGACCAATCAACAAAAGCTTCTTCACATGTTGAATTTGAAAAGGGCCATGTAATATTTTCTGCAATATCTTCATCATACACTTGCTGGAAAGTAAGATTCAATCGACGTTGAAATCGATGAGAAGCCTATCCGCTCGACATTTCATTAAAAGTGTGATTGAAAAGGTAGTTATTCTCTCGACCATTCAAATATTTAGCATCTAAACCATGACGTGAATCATCACGATTAAGAGACTCATGTCGCTCCAAACTTTGTTGGAGTCGTTGCGCTTGTCTCCTAAGTTCATCCATCTCGATATCTCGTAGATTTCTTTCACAAGCTACTTGACGTCGTGAAGACATCACAACCAAAGCGTTGATACCACTTTGATACCGAAAAAACACAGCGGAATGAAAACAAAGAAAAATGATAGGAATGCTTACCAATTCAAGGAATCCACCTTGAAGATGCAGGGCATAAAACAACTCACCACCCTTGGAATCCACCGAAGGGATACAGAGTTGGAAAGTTCACCACTCAATGGAATCCACCAATGAGATACAGAACAAGAAATCAAGCACAAAGCTTAACTCAATATTTTATAAACTCAAAATTCAACTCCCCTTTACAATTACTATCGGTAGGGTATTTATAGATATCTTGGAACATCCCTCCAAGTTTAGAAATACCAAAATATTAAAGGGATTGATTAAACAATTATTTATTGTTGATAAGATAACATAGAAATACTGAAAGACGTGAAAACTCAATAGACTCACACAAAATTCAGATAAACCAGACTTTTAGCCTATCTTCTACCAAAACATTCACAAGTTTTTCTAGAAAATCCAAATGTTGATTTGAAAAGTGCGTTGAAAACTAGACTAGTAGAGCATTCCAATGATGTAAATCTTGTATTGTTTGGATAAACGGACTGGGAGATAAAATCTGTAAAGTGTGTTGACTTTTTTGATAATCTCAAATATCGACCAATTGGCTCCCGCATCATATTTCCCCACTTGAAGTATTGTATAAAAAGTACATGTAGGCATTCTCTCAATAAGACCTCGATGAATCTTAAATTGTATTGCTCTTGTTAAAACACCCATCCAATCAGTCCAACGAGTTTTGAGAAAATTATCAATAATAATCCTTTCGATGAACCAAGAAATTGAAGTACTAAAATGATTGATGTCAAAGGGATCCTTGAAACGAAGATCACTTTTGAGATGAAAAATACTCTTTGACCGACTTCATGAGATTGTAGTAAAAATATTTAAGATTGATTTCTCTTCAAACAAATAAGGTGACTTTATTCCACAAATATGACATAATGCGGTGTTGAAAAATAATCAATTTTTTCAAATAAAATTTTTTAATCTTGAGGATACTCATCATAGATTGGTGGTTGAGACCAATCAACAACGGGCAATGGAGTCGATGAATTAGTAAATGGCCAAGCCAACTCCAACATGGTGAACCGAGAAGAAATTTATTTTTTTATAATAAAATAAAGTAAAATAGAAATGAATTTGAAGGAGAAAGAGAAAGAGAACGAAGAAGAAGATGAAATGATAAAATGATATCTTAACCAAAGTAAGATTCAATCGATAAGAAGCCTCTCCGCTCGACACTTCATTAAAAGTGTGATTCAAAAGGTAGTTTTTCTCTCGACCATTCAAATGTTTAGCATCTAAACCATGACGTGAATCATCACGATTAAGAGACTCATACCGCTCCAATCTTCGTTGGAGTCGTTGCACTTGTCTCCTAAGTTCATCCATCTCGATATCTCGTAGATTTCTTTCACGAGCTACTTGACGTCGTGAAGGCATGACAACCAAAGCTCTGATACCACTTTGATACCGGAAAAACGTAGCAGAACGAAAACAAAGAAAAATGATAGGAATGCTCACCACTTCAAGGAATCCACCTTGAATATGCAAGGCATAAAACAACTCACCACCCTTGGAATCCACCAAAGGGATACAGAGTTGGAAAGTTCACCACTCAATGGAATCCACCAATGAGATACGGAACAAGAAATCAAGCAGAAAGCTTAACTGAATATTTTATAAACTCAAATCAACTCCCCTTTACAATTACAACCGGTAGGATATTTATAGGTATCTTGAAACATCCCTCCAATTCTAGGAATACCAAAATATTAAAGGGATTGATTAAACAATTATTTATTGTTGAAAAGACTCCAAGAACATCAAAAGACAATTGTTGGCACATTTTCAAAACGTTCGGACACCTTCCGGTAAAACATTCGTAACTCCTTCTAGAAGAACCCAAATGTCAATCCGATTGAAGCATAAGAAACTAGACTCATAGGGCTTTCTAACCATATGTGTCTCATGGGCTGGTTCTCTACCAATCAATATTGTTTCACGATTAAAGTTGACTCATCTGCAAAAATTCTCGGGCTGAACACGTAGTCTATATTAAGGATATTTTTCGAGGGTATTTCCCGCATCAAAAACCAAAACAACTGCAAAGAGAATTCATTCCATTTAATTTAATAATCATCTTTCCCACTGAAATCTATGTACTCCATCCGTCCCAAGATACTTGTGGTTGAAAGAGTTCAATTTTTTCCCAAAGTACTTGTGGTTTTACCATTACCTAGGCATTTTTACCATTGTTTGCCAAGAATAACCCTATTATTGATTAGAATAGTCATTGTACAAGTATTTAATTATCTAGGCAACATAACTATTCTAAGGGTAATTTAGTCTATTTTATATAAAATGATTACATTTCTTAATATGTGTGAAAAGTCTAAAAACAAGTATTTTGGGACGGAGAGTATGTTTGAAAAAGCTTCAGCACCGTAGCGCGTAAATCTATTGAATATTATTTCAATTGAAATTGCATCAGTCATTATAGAAGAATATAGGCTGCTTAAACTTCTGGTACAGTATGAATTTGGCAAACATCTCAATACTCAGCTCAGCTATGCCTCCCTAACTTAGACTTCTTGTATCGTGTGAATCACTCATAGCAACTGCATGTATATTTAGCTGAGAGTCTACATCCAAGATAGCCATTGTGCTCTAATCTACTCGACCTTGACTGGGTAGACAACTGGCACACTCAGTCCCATAAAGTACCTACTACGACAAGTCTAGAACTGATAGAAGATTTGTTCTTATATTTAACAACGATATTGACACCTATTATAGGGGTGACTATACACAAAATAGGTAATTCAGACCTACTAACAGCCTACCTAATTTAGATCGTTGACTAAATAAATTAACAACTCATGACTGAAAAAAATAATTATGAACATGTAAAGTGTCTGACAAGGATTCTTCATTTCACTTGCCACACCCATGTCTGACAAAATTGGACAAGGATGTGGGATCGATCTGTGTTGGACTCTTAAAGTTGTAAAGGATACAGCCCAAGATTCCAAACTTTCAAATTATCAGCTATGGAACCCGCTACAGACTCCCAAAACTTTACAATAATTCATTTATTAACTTATCACATAATTCTTTTGTCGAATTTGTGGATAGTTATGTGATTGGCTAGGTCTTTTAGTCGAGTATACTTCTAGTGTACAAGGCCGCGTCACCTGCTTTGGCGCTTTTTGTTGATATATATACCTTCTTACTTATCAAAAAAAATGTGTTACTTAGAAATAGCACACAGACTGAAAATATAAAGCAGCAAGCCATCTCAAATTACCCACACACTACTTTGAGATCCTCTTGAGTTGAGTCCAAACACCATAACATTTATCCTTTCCTTGATCCGAGTTCTAAACAAGTAATCAAACCAGGATCTTTGCAACTTAGATAGCATGATTTCACTACAAGACTCCATATGAAGGTCTGCTCAGGGTCCCAAATCATGAACGGCTTTGCTGCAATGCATGGAAAAATGTAAATTTTTGTGTTCGTTATGGTGACAGCCTGGAAGGAGGCTGCTTTCATCACATCAATAAAGTGAGTAATCTAAGGAAAAGGCGCCAAAGAGCCCTGAATTACGACAGAATTGTTTTACCCGATTTTTAATCCAAAGCCCTTCACCCCGTAGAGGCTTAGATCATATAACTTACTCACACATTGCTTTTATGTTCTTAAATCTCAGTCAATAACTCATCTAACCAATAGATACCATAAAAGCCCATTGCTTGCCCTCGGGCCTCGACACAAACTACCACAGTTGGGCACTTAATGGCAGCAATCTCAAGATTTGCAAGCGTGCACAGCTCAAAATCTTCTCCATACCAGCTGTTAACCAGAACCTCACTTGTGATCCAACTCCAAATATAAATGTCCAGCCATTGGATTAAACATTCCCAATATCTGTTCCATGTCGGGACTGCTCTCTGCAGACAGCCATCCTAAAGCTTTCAGCATAACCCTCCAATAGAAAGCAAAATACTAAAGAGATTTAGCTAAGAAGCCTTGTTAACAATTAAAAAAAAAAGCCTACAACCCAATCCTCCCCGTCTTATGGGTTAACAAACTTTTTACACCAAACAGATGATTTTTTTATTCATGTTCATTTCCTTTTTTTAGAAAGTCTTCTGCAAATCCAACCCAGTCTATTGCACACTGCAACTGAAATTGGCAGCACGAGCGTATTGCGGGCAAGGAAGTTCAAATAAACTGGCATGGGAAGATGTCATTTGGTACCGATCCACTCGCACTTTTAGGATCCACGTCTAATTTTATTGGTGTCTTTTTCTTTTCTGATAAACAATGATTCTTCACTCGTACAAAAAAAGAAAAGGAAACAGCTAACAATTTCTAGATTTCCACGGATAGCCACAACGAAACAATGATATAATCATCTTGACACTCATACCTGCACTGACATTCGTGAAACCCTTTTACTTGATTCTGTTGATGCAGTTGATGGGTCAGCATCATTCAACAATTGGACACCAATCATTTGAAGAGGCTTTGCAGTTTCAAGTTCCTTGTCCTTAACTCTATCACCTGCTTCCTGTTCAGTTTGTTCCGCTTCCTCCTCTTGATCTCCTTCATCATCTTCAACCTCTTTTGCGACATCCTCGACAATATCTCCATCAGTCAAAACATCAGCAGGTTCTGAAGCCTCTATGTCAATTGCCTTGTCATGATCACCATTTATCCCTTCTCCAAGAAAACGGCGTTTCCAGAACTCTGTATTTCCTTCTTCAAGCTTGATTCGTGAAATTAATTCATCTAGTTCTTCATCTACCTGTATACAGAGTCTCATTCAAGCAAATAATATAACCACAAAGAATATCAAAATATAAGTGACAGATCAACTTCTTCAATAAGAATCGTATAAAACCTCTTCTTCTTCCTCTTCCACGGTAGGAACCCAAAGGGGCCGGCCTCTAGAGAGATTTATTCGTCTGGCTTTCTGCACGCGCTGATAAAGCACATTCCTGGTTCCATCAGTTGGCAAATCTTGTCCTTCTAGTTCTTCTCTCAACTCATTTACAGTCATCTTACTTGCTGCCCTTGGCTTTAAAGCATTTTCGTCGGGACCTTCGACAAATTTCATTAGTCTCTCCTCAACACGAATGTAATCCGACAACGAAACATCCCCCAGAATTGATCGGCCTTC
This sequence comes from Adenophora triphylla var. japonica, assembly GCA_022495995.1. NCBI lineage: Eukaryota > Viridiplantae > Streptophyta > Magnoliopsida > Asterales > Campanulaceae > Adenophora > Adenophora triphylla. Next base: position 75,381 of record JAFEMH010004999.1, on the reverse strand, counting down.
GTTGCGCAAGAATGTTAATAGCTTTCTATGATGCGTCCACCTATCATCAACACATCGTTGTTTAAATGAGGTCTCTATAGGATTGGAATATTTAAACCCAATGGCATCAGGATCCAATGGAGTTTTGCCGCTTCGTGGTACCCATCTCTTGCGCTCACCTGTAAGTCCACCCCCTTCAACGTATCTGGTTACTTGTCATTGTTAGTATTACTTCAGATACCATAAAAAGAGAAGGATTATTAATGATGTTAATAAAATGAGCATAATATGCATCAAGGCATAGCAGAAACTTAAAAATAAATTTGCAGAGGAAAGGACTAATGCATTACAAGAAACAAATTCTCTATTAGGGGAATGCAAGGATCTGCAGAGAAATCAAACGGCGCACAGCATTCGAAAAAAATAGTTCATATCTAACCAGATACCTACAATTAAACAAAAATGGTTTTGTGTATTATTTTTTTCCCATGACTTGTTACTTGGATGTGAAGTTTCTTAGTGACCCAATGGATCAGTGATGAATAGCTATTTGACGAAATATATTTAGGCTCCGTTTGTTTCAACGTAAAATGTGTTTCCGGAAAATGATTTCCTGTAAAATGTTTTTCGGAAAATGAAGATGTTTTCCGGAAAATGAGATAAACATGTTTTCGGCTGTTTGGTAAGGAAAATGTTTTCCGAAAAATATTTTCATGTGTTTAATGAAAATATTTTTCGATAAAAACACAATTTGAGATAAGTTGAAAGAGATAGAGTGGGGAGTTGTTAAAAATAAATTTAAAATGATTAAATTTTTTTTGACCCAACCGGGGGGGGGGTTGTATGGGGTGGGGGAGTTATAAACAAATTTAAAATGATTAAATTTTTTTGACCCAACGGGGGTGTTGTTAAAAATAAATTTAATTAATTTTTTGGTTTATTGAACCATCTTCTTAAAAATTTATTTATATATACATATATATATATATATATATATATATATATATATATATATATATATATATATATATATATATATATATATATATATATATATATATATATATATATATATATATATATATATATATAAAATGTGTTAATCATTTCGTGAATAAAGCAAAAATGGAAGAGAATAGAATGAAGAAGTAGAATGTTGTACCTTGTGAAATATGAGTTGTACATGAAGGGCACCATTTTCCGGAAAATGTTTTACTTAGGAAAAATTTGTAAGTCATTTTACTTAGAAAGGGCGTAAAATGTTTTCCGGAAAACGTTTTCTCCATTTTCCGGAAAACAACCAAACACCGGAAAATGGGGAAAACATTTTCCGGAAAACAACCAAACACCAGAAAATGGGGAAAACGTTTTCCGGAAAATGGGGAAACATTTTCCGGAAAACAACCAAACACCGGAAAATGGGGAAAACGTTTTCCGGAAAACAATCAAACACCGGAAAACAAGTTATTTTACGGAAAACATTTTTCGGAAAACGTTTTACGTCGAAACAAACAGAGCCTTACTCTCTCCGTCCTCGAATAAATGTCGTTGTTGACTTGTCAACGTTTTTAAGGAAGTTGCTTTACTAGTTTGTGTAAAGGTTGTACAATGATAAACTGCACCAAGTCACTTTCCTTATTTGGAAATGCGACATTTATTTTGGAATGAACCAAAATGGAAACTGTGACATTTATTTTGGAACGGAGGGAGTATAATACCAAGACTTTGGATCCACAAGGAATCACCCCATAGTTTCCTAGAATGTAAAGGAGGATCACAAGGTAGAGCCTATAGAGATATTAAACATTACAAAGCTTGGTGTTTAAAAGGAGAAGTAGCATCCTGCCATCCTCTAAAACAGATCCTCTAAAACAGTGTAAACTATTTTTTTCACATGCAGGGGTACAAAATCATACAAAGCCATTTTTGTTTATTGTAGTTTTTTGCATGGTTATTAAGAACATATTTTTCTTATTTTAATATGTTATTGCTATGGGAGCATGTACAATTACTGGGGATATCTAACATTGTTATGACGAAACACAATGGAAAGTCTTATTTCAACTCCTTAAAACTAAGCTTCAGGCAAAACTCTGGTTTTCTCATCATTGTTATAAGTCTGCGTAGCAGATATCGATGCTTCAGCTTAACAGGGGCATTAAACTGTAGTAATAACACGCATTTGCACCTATGGAACTCAGTAATCAGACCACTGTTGTTCTATTTCATTATTTATGAGCTTTGTTCATTAACAAGGAAAAGAAATGTGTCCATCATCATAAGCCAGATACTTGTGTACACACCTTGCAATGTAATCAATCTCAAATCCAAGTTCTGCTTCTTCTTGCAAAGGTTCAATCCAGGAGCTAACTAATGTCCGATACTTTTTATTCAAGATCATGGCTCTGCTTGGGATTGACTGGTTATCTTTGGCCATAGCTTCTAAAGCTTCTAACAACTCAACAATCCTTCCTGTTTTCACAAGTAGCCATCAGCTCAACATGTCTTATGCAATGGCAAATGGAAGTAATAGAGCTAATAATACTGAAAATGGCATTTGGTCACTTGTTGCTCCAAAATAAACTTGAGAAGTAAGAGAAAACAGAAATTATACGAAGAGAACAGCTCTCCCACTCAACTGTGCAACAAATACTCTTTGATAGAAGTAGTTTGTGATAATAAAAAAAAATTAGAATAAACCAAGTGGGAACAGGAAGACACAAACGAAGTAATTGAAAACATGAAGAAATTAAGAAAGATGTAGTGCAACATATTACAAATGAGCTACAGTATCAACCAATCCCGTCAACTATTCAAGCTACAGAAAATGAGATGATCAATTTTTAAGGCTCCTGGTTTGATTTCTCTGTAGGCTTTTTCTATGCTTGCTGGAATATGGTTAGTGTGACTTCTTGAGGTGAGGGTCTTGACAGTATGCTAATGGGATGATGAACAGACGCATGGATTCCACTTGCATTACCCTCCTTCCTAAGAAAGATAGATTCATCGGGTTGAGACGTTAATCCATCGAGATCGAGGATTTAGACCCACTAGCCTTGTGACTAGTGCATAGTTATTAAAGGCCCAAGGCGCACCAAGGCGCACCAAGGCGCAAAAGGTGTGCCCGGAGCCTAGGCGCAAGGCGGGCGCGCGCCCGAGTGACGATGTAAAAATGCCTTAAAATACTAAAAATATAGTATACATACAACATCAAGATGAGCAATAAATCAAATGCAAGTAGTAAATCAAACATACGTTATAAGTCATAAAAGAAACAAGCACAAACATACGTTATATGTCATAAATGTATGTATACTATACTAAAAATATAGTATACATATAACATCAAGCAATCAGGGAGATCGCTGGAGTTCTTCCCAGGTCGCCGGAGGTCGTCGCTGTTAGTTTGAAGGAGTTCTTAGTGATCGCTATTCTTATACATAGTTATGACACGTATATGTGAGAGAGTCGTGGCAGAGAAGAGTATTAGTCGCGTATTAGGTTTAATTACGATTTAATTGTTGGTCAATTATTGTGCCCGGAGCCTAGGCGCACACCATCAAAGCTCGCGCTTCAGCCCTAGGCGCGCCTAATCCCTCGCCTATGAAACAGCACCTCGCCTAGCACAATCCAGGCTCCAAAGTTGAGCCTCTCTGCGCCCGGAGCCTAGGCGCGCGCCTAGGCGCGCTTTTAATAACTATGGACTAGTGTGCGTAAGTGTCTCTAAGGTAATTCCAAATAGATTGAGTTACTGAGGAGACAAAAAGGACCAACATCCTCTATGAGTGGTCTCCACTCGAGATTTAGTGTTGTCCTTGTCACTAAGGGGTGCATGATCTTTGATTATTAGAAAGCTTATACCATGGTCAATTGGTGTTCTTGCACCAACTTTTGGAGCTCAAGGGTTTCGGTTCTAAGCATTTGTTCCCCTTATCAAGGAGTTTGAGACATGGAAAACTTTCTTTCATCTCAAGATCATATTCAGTTCAAGCGGGATAATCATGACCCTCTATTATTGAGGAGATAGGCTTGTTAAAGATCTATCGTGTTGTTAGAGACAGTATGCATCAACAGCATATTCAACATGTGAATGCTTTGATATTGATTCTCTTAAATGGTCAGCAGGTTTCAAGAACATGTTGAATCCACAGATTTTTTTTCAACAGAATTTTGGCCTCAACATATACCCCCTCCGTCCCACTTCACTTGATACCAAAAAATTCGGCACAAAATTTAAGGAAAAGTATGAGAGAGAATTAGTGGCAGAAGTTGTTGTGAGTAGGAAAAGTAAAGTAGGAGAGAGAATGAGTGGAAGAATAGTAATTTGATTGGTGTTGTGAGTATAAAAACTTGCCATTTTGGATAGTATCAAGTGAAGTGGGACAGACCAAAATGGAAATTAGTATCAAGTGAAGTGGGACGGAGGGAGTATTCCTCAAGGAGTATGAGCACATTGTTTTAAATTTACAGAGCAGAGAGGTTGCTTCCAGTGCTCCCATGCTTGACTGTAATATTCTAGGTCGTCCTCCTACATGGTTATGCACCTTGCAGGTAGCATAGCATGAACACCTTATAAGATGCAGGGGTTGAACATGCCGTCTAAGAACTATTCTAAGACTGTATTGCATACCTGATGTAGAGAGTGCTTTCAGTGAGTCCAGAAGCCCAGTAGAGTTAGCCGGTGTACTCATTTAGTGATCTGGACTCTGAACTGCATTGCTAGGGTAAGTAGCAGCATTATCTATTAGTATACTTGTACCACTCAAGTGTAGTTGAAACACTGAAGAACGGGATGATACTAAGGAGTCAAGAGAACGACTACTGTGTCCCATGGGAATTTTGCACCAAACTCTAGATTGTTTGGGTTATCTTTTGCCGATCAATCTCATCTTCAATGGTAAGTACACTTATGTATACTGAATATTGGTGTTGCCTTATCATGATGAATATGCAGGGGAAACTAATGGTTTTGGCGCTATACTGATATGAGCTTATGCATTATATTCCAGGTGTCCCTTTGCAGTTCTCTACTCATAAAAGCAAAGATCTAGACTAGTCCTCTAAGAGGACCAAAACGAGTGTGCCTGATCTCAGCTTAAAATCATATACTTCATTTGTCCCAAGAAAAAGTGTCCCATTTTGATTTTTTAAGTCAACTCAATTGTACTTTGACCAAAATTTTATGAAAATCCGATCATCCTCATGAAATCCAGAAAATTGTAACTGATTGACCATTAAGAATACTATCAATGGCGAATTTTAGAATTTCAAAATAATGAATATTTTTCATAAAATTGTGGTCAAAGTTCAAGTGACTTCAGAAAATTTAAGTGGGATTCATTATTTGGGAAGGACCGAAGGAGGGAGTACTCCAGAGGACAATATTGCTACAACCATCGAAAACTATAGTTCTCGTACACTTAAGTGATGCTATCCGACATACCCACTACAAGTCACGCTAAAGGAAAGTGCAATGCATCAAGCACTCCAAATCAATTGAATTTATTCTCTTACTTTATCTCTATACATATCGATCTGAATCAGTCACGTGATTTTTTTCAGGTGGGGATGAATTTGGTGCTCCATCCAAAATCTTAAGCTCAACATTACCAACTCAATCTAGAAAATAAAAAAATTAAGGTGAAGATTCAACCAACAACCCATACATATAAGGGCTGGTGCGATTATAATCTTTACTTATCCAGTGTTCAGATCAAAGAAAAAGATTACCTTCACAACATAAAGCCCGAAGATATAACGAAAGTGGATCTCCATGATTCCCCTCATTGTGAAGAACTACTGTGCCCCCATTGAAGTTTTGGAGCGCTCGAAAATGTCGTATAGCTTCACCAACAGCATCATACTTGGTAAAACACTCTACCAACAACCTGAAGAAGAAATTAAAATAGCTTTTGTGATATTTCCACACAGAAAACAGTCAGACAGCTATATGATTATGAAGTATAGACAAGGCCTACGTCGTCTACTTCTTTGAAGTCTTGTCTCAAGTCTGCATGAATTAGATACCTCTAGATACTTCATAGATTTACAGGTTGTGATAAATTGCCAAGTATTAATTTGTATGATGGACAAGTTCTATAAAAAAAATTGTAATAGCTCGAATTTATTATAAGCAGTATGTACTACAGGTATCAACACTTTTCAGTTGATATGTAATTTCTAATCTTTGCCGCACACAAAACAGTCAAAACTCAAAGCAAACTGAGGCTTAAGAAGTATGGAGTATTAGACAAGGCAAACATGGTCTTACTTGTTTGAACCTTGGCATGAATCAGAAAACACTCATTGGATGAGATGTAAAGTTCTCCATCCAAAACTGTGGTTTCCATCTTTCACAACAACTCTGCTAGTTCTCCATCTGTAGTTTGGCTGTTCCAGAAATGTTGATTTACAGCAGACATTCTATGATTGAGGTGGATATTTCGCTTAATTTCTATCTCAAGTTAAGAACACTTGGGGATTCTATGCCTATAAGTTGTTTAATCATTCCTCCAATCAGCATAACTGTCACGAGTTGAAATTAGTACAAAATGTCACTTTTTAGAAAATTTTGTGGCAACTACATTGCCATTCGATGTCGTTTCCTACGTTTCATCTTCCTATTTCAGCAATATAGGCTACTCAGAATCCACTACAAATCCTTTTCCAGAAATGTCCAGTGATCCTTGAATTGCATTGAGGAAATGCATGCGTTCAAACATCCTCTCACTCGCAATGAAATAAAGTTGATGAATGAAGGCAGTGAAAGGAAAAAATATATACTCGAGTTCTTTCCTTCAGTTCTTATGTTATAAATGTTGTTCTTTTCAATTTTTTGTCCCATTCCTGCTACCTGCTTGCATGTACAAGAACTCAGCTGGCACACGTGAATAGTGGAATGCGTAAGACCACTGCTCTTTATTAGAGTAATTAGTATTCTATCCGTGCGATGCACGGTGAAATATCAAAGCCCTCTTCAAACATGGTGAAATATCAAAGCCCTCTTCAAACACGATGAAATATCAAAGCCGTCTTCAAACACGTTAAAAAATATACTCCCTCCGTCCCACAATAATATATAAACTTTTCATTTTGGGCGTCCCACAATAATATATACTTTCCTAAAATGGAAAGGAATCTTTACTATTCCCTTCACTCATTCTCTCTCCTACATTATTTTAATACTCACATCACATCACCATTATAATTTACTATTCTCTCCACTCATTCTCTCTCCTATTTTATTTTCACACTCACAACACTTTCAATATAATATTTCCTCCTTAATTCCCGTGCAAAACCCAAAAGTCTATAAAAAGATGGGACGGAGGGAGTATTTAGTAGAAATTAAAAGGCAAAAAGTTAAATAGAAGAAGGAACAACGTTTATGTAATCAAGAAATTTAGAACACGCAGTAACCAATATCAAAAGCATAGAATTTATACATTTTGAAAAACTTCCTTAAAAACTACATTAGCAATAATTTCTTGAAAACGACATTAATAACCCTACCACTTTTTTTCATATTTAATATTTATTTTGGGATGGTATTGTAATTTTCTTTTCCTTTTATTTTTTGCATACTCCTACCATGTGTGTAATAATAGAGTAGCTTTTATAATTATCGTTTTTAAATTGAACAACGCTTAATCACACCATTTTTATTAGTAATCTTTTTTAAATTGAACTACACTCAAATCATCATTTTTATAGTGAGTTACACTCAATCTAATATGTTGGCCTCTTCTCTCTCTCTCTCTCTCTCTCTCTCTCTCAAATAGCTCCATCCCATCCCACGCTAGTCAGCTAATGTGGAAATTTGTTATGTGTCGTGGATTGGAAATCCAAAATTCCAAGTGACTCATTTTGTCAATTTCGTAATTTCTGGATATATTTGATTTAATTTTTTTTATTTTTTTGAGTGAATGGAAATTCTTCCATTTTTGGTATTGGTAACCGTCTGGATATATTTGATTTGATTTAATTTTTTTATTTTTTTGAGTGAATGGAAATTCTTCCATTTTTGGTATTGGTAACCGTCAAACTGTAGCCGTAGGATGAGAGAGTTCGTGAGTTAATCTAATGATCCAAATTGAATAGAGGGAAAATCGATTAACAATAGCCGTAGGATTGGACAGTTGAGAACAAATCTTAGCCGCTCTTTGCCTAAAGTCAATTCTTAATTTTTTTTTCCAAAAATTAATATATTAAAAAGAAAAATAAAATTCGGTACTGTAAATAGAAAAATAAATATATTATTATTGAGAGATAAAACATAAATAGGAAGTTACGTTTTTGATTTTGTAAATAAAGTTTACTAATCCTCAAAATCATATTAAATTGGTGCCATGTTCCTGCGTAAGAAAGGTTCAAAGCACTTTGTGATTCAATTGCTTTAGAGCAAGAAATTTATGTAATTTTCATATTTGAATATTTATTCTGATCTCAGAAGCTTGGATGTTGACCCGAGTTATGCTAGTCCGTTGATGGATATGTTGGTACCAAAAAACCCACAATCCCTTCTCAGAGTGAACAATTTTATTGAAATGAAAAGGAAAAACATTCAGAATGAGAATGGGTAGGAGGATTGAAATGAAAAGGAAAAACATTCGGAATGAGAATGGGTAGGAGGATTGTCATTCCATTGAGAGAGAAAGAGAAGGGGATTGAGAGATATGAGATTGGTAACCGTCAAACTGCAGCCGTAGGATGAGAGAGTTTGAGAGTTAATCTAATGATCCAAATTAAATAGAGAAAAAATCAATTAACAATAGCCGTAGGATTGAGCAGTTGAGGACAAATCTTAGCCGCTCTTTGTCTAAAGTCAATTAACGGTTATTTTTTATCATTATTATAATATAGATACTTCTTGTACTACATGTTTTCCTCAAGTAATACAGGTTGTATTTTACATACTTTCTTGTCCCAATCATATCCGAAATGGTTATTGAACTCAATAAACACAGTAACATGTGCTTCAATGCAGACAAAAATTCATTTTATATGTTCAGCTCTAGGGCCTTGTACTACTTCAGCCTCGTAGCTCCTTGTACTACTTCAGCCTCATAGCTCCTTGTACTACTTAAAGCCCTATTTTCCTGCCTCTCAAGTACAAAAGGCTAACATGTAGAAACTTGAGTTTGTACATCTCAATATTTGAACAGATTAGATTTACTTGGCATGCAAACAGTGGTACCAACAACTTGAGGGTGGCACTCATCTTATTGTTCAACCTAGGGGTGTAAGTGGTTCGGTTCAAACCGCGGTTTGAGACCGAACCGAACCAAACCATGCGGTTTGGTTTGGTTTTCAAGTATGAATGGTTCAGTTCGGTCTCAAATATTTACAAACCACATGGTTCGGTTTGGTTTGTGGTCTGACCCTCCCAAACCAAACTAAACCGAACCAAACCAAACCAAACCGCGGTTTGAGACCACGAGACCGAACCACCAAACCGAATCGCAAGACCAAACCGCCAAACAGAACCACATTACATAAACTAATCATAACCCTTGTTTTGTATCTTATTTAATATTTTTGTATCTTTATTAAAATTTACATAAACTAATCATAACCCCCGTTTTGTATTTTATTTAATATTAATTTCATCATTTGTTATCTTTATTACGACACATAAATAACCAAGTTCTCTCCACGATCGCCATTGTAAAGTGTTTTTCTTCCTTTGACCTCTCTCTTCCTCTAGTCTCTTAAACACTCGCATTTTTCGCTCTTCCTCCATGATCACGGAAAATTTAAACAATATGAAAATGAGTTGCGGTCTGAATCGTGATTTTCACCGTAGTCTAAATAATGGTCTGAACCACGGTCTGGACCGCGGTCTGAACCGCATAATTGAACCGCGGTTTGAACCAAACCGAACCAAACCATAGCGGTTTGGTTTGGTTCGGTTTGAATTTTTTCATGGTTCGGTTCGGTTTGGAATTTTTCCAAACCGATGACTAGTGGTTCGGTCTGTAAATTTTCCCAAACCGAACCAAACCGAACCATTTACACCCTCAACCTGAATGTAGTTCTGAGGATGTGGTCAGCATCAGGAGACCCATAATTGGTCATAAATGCAAGATCATGTTAAAGAGTTGCATTATAATGGTTGAGCAACAAGCAGCAGCACTTGCTACATCACAATTCATAACAACAGCAGCTAAGAACAGCTACAAAAGTGGAAGATTGTTGTGAAAAATTATACACGCTTATACTGAAATAAATGTGCACACACAAAAAATTGCACTGCTATTGGTGAGATTTAAAAAAGGTGGCTTACGCATGGGTTTTCGCATTAGGCTGAACACGTTTGTGGTCTTCGACCATTATGCCAATTATCTCTGCCACATCTGGAGCCCTATATCCCATATACATGTCCTAGTTAAAATTTGAGTCTTACTAGCACAATATAAGAAAGTAACTTCAACAGACAACTGTCACAATTGACCAAAAGTTAACTGTAAACAGAAATGCTACTTCCGTTTTCAAATGATATGCTACAGTTTTTACCTCTCATAGGATTCCGCCCTTGTATATGCCTGGATCAAATAATTGTATGACTCAGTATCAGGTTTCATATATTCTGCAATTGAATGCTGATGATAAGTATCATATAAACCAAAGAGTTCGACAAAAGTAGATGGAGGAAGATAACTTGAAAAGGAATAAAACCTCTGAAGCACAACTGATCATGTTTGTTTAACCATCCTTTACACACACAGAGACCAAAGTCCAAAAGTAAGTTTATTATTGCATTATTGCTATTAGCAGGAATCTAAGAGCTCTCCATAATTGATGGATTTCTCTACTTGGAAAGGTTAGATTTTGTTGTCTGATCATGGCATGGATGTCATGATTCCCATTTTAAATGCTCGTTATATGTAGCATGACAGATACCGCTCCTCATGTCAACAAGACAAAACTGCATTGAGCATCGGTATTAAGTGAGATGTGTGGCTACAATAGGATCCTAGATACAAGGATTGGATAGATATCTTTCGGTATGCAGTTGAATCGTGAATTTGTGATGATATTTGCATTTGGATAAATTCTACCCTGTAGACTTCAACAAGCAAGTACGCTGAAAAACTGAAACTGAAACTGAAACTGAAACATGCCAGCATGATGTACGTCAGCAACCTCATTCAAATTTAATCAAATATCTCCAATTCGAATCAGTTCATGGTTGAAACAAGGAAAACAACCAATTTCCCCAAATCTATAGACCGATTAAACCGGTACTTACTCTATTGAAAGGTTATTAGGATCAAGAATTCCTATATTTCTAGGCATTTGCAAAAACAATGACAAGAGAGACAGTTAAAAATAAAAATCAATGACCATAAAGGAACACTTAGTCAAGCGAAAAACCCACTACACAATGATTTGGTAACAAGAACCACAGTTAGATACTTGATTGTCTGTCTCAAGTTCAAGGCAACGTCTCTAAACACTCTCGAGAATCTAAGAAACAGTCTATCAGAGCCTCACCAGATGCAACTCTCCAGCACAACGTCACTGAAGACTCCACCAAATTTGTATGAAATGTCTACCAAAAAATCTCTAGGAGAGTAGGCCCCACATGAATTCTAGCTCATCCTAGGGAGTACAAAGGTCAAGACATGGAGGTACCCATCCCTAGCATTCATATAGGCTAACAGTAATGCTTAAAAAGGAATAACTTCCGAATAATATTAGGAAAACACAACCCTTTAAACTATCATAAACCAATTAGAAACTATGAGCTCTGCCAAGTCAATGGAAGTCTTCCTTTGTATAGACCTCCCAAAAAAAGTATTTGGGACAAATAACGAATATCCACCTTAGCACGAATTCATGAAGCCACCAAAACCTCCTATGTATTTTTTTTCGTTAATTGTAAAGATTGTTGATTCCCCTAATTAGGTCAGTACTCTCTCAGTCCCATTTGAAGGTTCACCATTTGTGTTGGGCACAAAAATTAAGGAAAAAGGTGATGTGTTGTGAGTGTAGATTGTTGGTTAGGAGAGAGAAAGTGGAATACGTGAGTAATTGTTGTAAGTATGATAACTGGGTCTCATTTCCATTTTAGAAAGGTGAACCTTTAAATGGGACACCCATTTGGGAAATATAGATTAAAGAGAAGAATGAACAAGAGAAGGACAAGGAGTGCGTCAAAAAATACATAAAACGAAAAATCAACAGAATATCAGAACTACAAAATTGCAACAGCCCAATCTCTCTTCAAATCATGAATAGATAATCCCCGAAAAAGTCCCGTTAGTTGATGCCCACAGAGAAGCAACAGAAATCACTTACTCCCAAAGTAAGTGCATCGGAAGATGCTGATTTTGAAAAATCCTATTATTCCTCTCCATCCATAAACACCAAAAGATCGCTGAAACCCCATAGTCCCATAGATGCACTCCATCTTTACCTCTCCCAAAGCCTTTGAACTGAATTTTCAAAAATGAGTTCAATATTATAGGGCACACCCATTGTTCCCCCCCCCCCCCATAAAAAGTTGATTCCAAAGATAACGAGCCACGGTGTAATGAAGAAACAGATGATCATTAGTTTCATCACAAGACTTGCAATTCACACACCAATTAGGCAAAACACACTTGAGAGGTCATCGAATCTGCAGCTTGTCATTAGTGTTAAGCTTATCAAGCATTAAAGTCCACATAAATGCTTTGATCTTGAAGGGAGTTTTGGACTTCAAATTGAATGAAATAAGGGGAAATGGAGAAGGATTTGGACTACAACTCAAGAATTTCATAGAAGACTTGCAAGAAAATTTACTTGACTCGTCAAGAACCCAAATTCTAGAATCTTGGATATGAGACAAACGAACATGACATGAAGAATTAATAAAGGCGCTCACTTCAACAGCTTCGATCTCCCCCTCCGGGAACCACAAAATCAATATTGGAGCCAAATGAATCGAGGACAAATGATGTAAGCGAGGAAACAACTGACACAAGGAAGAGTCACCCAAGAAGAAATGAAAGTCCAAGAAACTAGATCTCCCTATAATTAGGTTAATTTCCTTTCCTCTTGAGATTTGACTTCTGTATCTTTTCCTGTAAATATGTAATTATTTAATACTAGTGAAATATAAAGAAATATCTCTCCAAGATTTCAATGAATTATCTGCATGTAGTGGAAACAGAGAGCAAGATAAACTCTTTAGGTAAAACGTCGATCGACACAATCTGAAAAAGAAAGTCAGAGAGGGTGTGGGAAGCAGTATGATATTGAAAATATTGGGAAGCGCATGAAGAAGCCTCTTAAAAGTACGAGTGTGCTGATAAAACATTTCATCGTAGCCTTTCATGCAGACCTAATCTAAGAGCTACAGTTTATTCCACAATAAACAAAGCTATAAAAACTCCCTTCAGCAGTCTTGGTAACTTAAGATCCACGTGTATCTCACTGCGGAAGTACGATGACCAAAATAACACAGACTTGTCACACATATCCAACCTAGAAAAACATTAACAAGCAGTAACCTTAGAAGCAATGTCTTCAGATACTAAAAACAACATACAGCAACTAACAAACTGCAGGTGCTCCAACGCCCAATCATGTCTGGGCACCGGGACAAGTAAAGCAAAAAATGTGTGCAACAAAATCATATTATATGCGGTTTTTCTTTTTGCGTCAAAAAATAATTCAACTCCCCAAAGCAAAACTCAATTCTCGGGAAGCATTTAGAAATCAGTAAATTTTCTGGTAGCTGCAAATATACCAAAAGCTGGACAAGTGCACCCATACTAATTAAAAGATTACCTTCTCCATCATACGCCATGTTCTCAAATGTTTCCATAGCAATTTCAGGTATTCCACAAGTCGCCTAGCACAAAAAGTAATAATAAGCAAATATTAAAATAAAAAGAAAATGAAGAAATTTGTTGCAAATTATACAAATGGAATTTTCACCTGGGTAGCCTGTTTAAATCAAAAAGAACTGTTAAATCATTTTACAACTTATGATACTGATTTAAGTAATGCTTTAAATGTCATAGCCATACAGTAGGACAGCTTGCTCTATGTGTGTATACGCATAGAGCAAGCGTGTATATGCATGAAAATTGAAAAGTCAAATACTTAAGGAATATATATGAAGTATACTTGGAGTGGTAATAATGACAAACTCTTCAGTGTATTCAAGATGCTTGCAACACATATAAATGTTAAATTTGAATGGTTAGTTTAGAATTTGGATTCTTTAAGTGGAATATTCCAAAACCATTACGTGGAATGGAGGGAGTAACCTTGCCTCCCCAGAGCTATATTGAACATCCAAAAATCCAAAACTTCTTCAGTCAGTAAGCGGTGATGTTGTTTTGAATTTTTCTCATCTGGGAAGGTGAATTATCTACCGGCAATTTTTCAGTCTTGGTAATGAGAGTTAGTTGATCATTTAGCCTGTCTTGTTCAATTCAGAGTGTATGAGAGTCCTGGATTGCGGCCATGGCTCTACGAGTTCCATGCTTCTAGATCGTTTAAGGATTATTTCATTCAATCTACAAATCAACGATATCACATGTCGAGGTTAAGTTTGAAAGTTTAAGGAGATTGAAGGTGTAAGTTTCTAAAGTGGACTTTTTAATGGGATATTCCAAATTAGGATAGAGGACCCTATCGACATATGACTTGCTGCAAGGGTCTTTCTATTTTGACATTCTGCTCCTACACATCATTCAAGTATTCTACGTAAATGATATGGTGGATTATGTTATATGTAATTCCCTATTTTCTTAGACATATTATTCCTATTTTGATGTATTTAGTTTAGTTTTGATGTGATTTTGGGATAGCGTGTTAAAGTGAGGTTTTATTGAGAGTAATTGTAATTCGAGGGTATTTTAGTTGTTTTATTTCATATCCGGGTGTAATACTTTCGATAAGCCAAAGTCAAGCCTAAAAAGTTGAGGAAAAAGAGCTTATGGATCAAGATTGTGAAGCTGAGGACTGTTCTGCAGAAATCTGAGAAATCCAGTGACCAAACTGCAAATCTGAAGACCATGGACTTTTCTGAATATTCTAGAATCTGGAGGACTTAAGTGGAATTTGCAAAACTTCAGGGACCTATATGGAATCCCGAATTCAACTTTGCAGGAAGAATTTTGGGCTGCTTTTTGGAGGAATTTTAGGAAAGATATTACTTATTTCTTTCCCTTACTAGTTTCCTAGTATAACTAGGAAGTTTTAAAATACTCTTAGAGTTATCTTATGTTTTTCTTTTAGTTTTTGAATTTAGAAAACTCTTGAAGATTATTACTTTCATGGAGAACTAATCACCCTTTGAAATTAATTCTTTGAACCGTTTTTTATTTCAATTGAGGTTAATTTCTTTTCATCTCTTTAATCCTATTTATATTCTCTCTTCTTCTTAATTGTTAAATTGATTGCTAGGGTTTTGCAATTAGGCCGATTGCTTGATTCTTGTTATCGATTTATTGCTAGAGTTTTCTAAGATTGTGTCAATTTAGGGTTTCACAAGTAGCATCTTTATAATCCATATATATATGTCATAGAATTAGGAGAAAATAAACAATCATCTATTTGAAATAACAATAGAAAGGGTTCTTGATCTTCATCTCTTAAATTGTTAATCAATTAGTATTTTGAATCTAGACTGTGTCAGTTAGGTTTGAATAATGATTAGGGTTATTAGTGAGTGTGTTACTGTCATTAACTAATATTAAAGAAAGAGATAGAGATTGAAATACATCTCGTGATCGAGTGAATAGGATAAAGTTGAAAAGAATTGATCGATGATATTTGAATGATAGACGGGGATAATACTTAATCCAAAGTATTTTTCTTTACTTGTTTACAACCTAGTTTTTATTCCCGTCTTAGAAAGTAATCATAAACAAACTCAGACCCCCAATCTTGTCAAGTGACAATTGTGTAAACTTAGAACTGTTCTTCGTGTTCGATCCTAGACTTGCTCTAGCTACATTATTGTGGCCAAGTCTTTGGTTAATTTGTAGGCGTGTGACTTTAGCCTATCAAATTTTGGCGTCGTTGCCGGGGAACGGTGTTTATTTGTTTGCACTCTTATTCTCTTTCTTAATCTGTTTCTTTTTCTTTTTCTTGTTCCCTTTTTGTTAATCTTTATTATTGTTATCTTGTGGTGTGGAACCTTACATGGTCCATACCCGTTCTGCTAATAACCTTGCTACACCTCGTGTTCCAGATATTGAAAGATATTTCAGGAGAAGGAGAAAACAAAGCAAGGAAGCTAGGAGGATTTTGCGGTTCGAAGAGATGAATAATAATAATGGTGGGCATGATAATGAGTCAGAGGTTGTGGATAATGGCGGTAATGGAAGAGGCAATAATAACCCACCTCCCCCACATCTGACATTGAGGCAGAAAATTGCTCCGAACTGGAATGAGCAACCACAAGCAGTCCAGTTCCCTTATTTGCTGACTGGGGTTACATTTGAATTGAAGCCAGTGTTGCTGAATCATTTGCCCCACATCAATGGGATGCCAGGGGAAAACCCTAATCAGCACATAGCACAGTTTGTGGAGATTTGTGAGAGCATGAAACCAGCTGCACTTCCCCTCGAACAACTGTTGTTGAGGCATTTTTATTTACCCTTAAGGATAATGCAAATGCGTGGTATTATCACCTGTCACCGAATAGTATCACGTCTTGGCAGCAGCTGAAAGAGGTATTTCTAAATGGGTTCTTTCCTCTAGATCAAATCAATATAATGAAACGGGATATCAGTAACATGGAACAGCGGTCTGATGAGTCTTTATATGAATATTACAACCGATTCAATAAGCTTTGCAGAAGTTGCCCGTATCATGGCTTTGGTGATAAATAGTTGATTGTGTACTTTTATGGGGGATTAACTGTGCAAGATAAACGGATGGTGAATTCTTCTTGTGGAGGTAGTATTCTGAATAAAACTACCAGGGATGCACAGAAATTGATAGAGGAATTGGCCAAGAGCACAAGAACTCATGGAAAAAGGTCTAGTATCCGACAAGTCAGTGCAACAGGATCTGGTGATAAAACTAGCAAGTTGGAGGCCGATGTTGAGGATGTTAAGAGTTTATTGAAAACGTTGGTTCTGGGTCAGCAAGCTCAGCATTGTGGCATTTGTAATTATGTGACTCATCCTACTGATTCTTGTCCATCTCTTCGGTCGGATGAAGTTGAGGATACTAATGTTATAGGTTTTAATCAGCAGTGTCAGAGGCAACCGCTGTACAACTACAACCCCTCGAGCAATGTTCATCCGAATCTCAAATATGGTCCATCACAGGCTAGGTTGCACGGATACGGATTCTCGGATACGGATTCGCGGATACGAGATACGGGGATACGTGATTGTTGAAAAATCTCGGATACGGATACGTGGGGGTAAAGTGTAAATATTCAAACTATAAGGACCAAAGTGTAACTATTCAAACTATAGGGACCAAAATGTAAATATCCAAAATAGAAATATTCAAACTTTATAAGGGATAAACAACAACAGCGGTCTGTCCCAACTCCCAAACTAAAATGTCTAAAATCAAAATCAAAGAGAAACTGAGAGAGAGAGAGAGAGTGAGAGGCGCGACGAGGAGACGCGAAGACTGAAGAGGAAGGAAGAAGAACTAACCTGAGTCACGGAGGAGACGCGACGGCCGACGAGCTAGGTTCACGGAGGCGGCGGTGGTGCTAGGGATTGACGAAGAAGGCGAAGCGAGGTACGTCTCTTTTCGTCTCTCACTCTCAGTCTCTCGCGTCTCTCTCTCCTCGATTTATAATTTCTCACCGAATTAACCATATCCGTTACCCGATTCGCGTATCCGTGACCCGTTTCCCGTATTCAAAGTTTGTGAAAATTCAAATTCGGCCCCGATACGTATTTGACGCCGTATCTGACGTATTTTAGGCGTATCCGTATCCGATACGTATCGGATACGCGATACGTGGACTGGGTGGAGTATCCGTGCATCATAGATCAGGGGACAGCAATTTAATAATCAGCAGGGTACCAGCAGGGTCAGCAGTATCAGGCCAACCAGTCTAATCAGTACAGAGCACCAGTTGGACAGCAACAGCAGGGCTCACCTCCTGCAAAGTTTGCAGAGGAATTGATTAGCTATTTAGCACAGAGTGTGACTACCATGAATGGGAATTTTCAACAGTTTTAGCAGCGGACTGAGTCGAGTATCAGCAGTTTAGAAAAACATACGAGTCAACTTGCAGATGCGGTTGGGAGGATGGAGGCTAAGGATTCGGGGAAGTTGCCATCTACAACTGAACCAAATCCTAAGTCTAATGTTAGTGTTGTGACTTTGCGTAGTGGAAGGAAGCTTGAGGATGTAGTTGTAGAGGAGGAGCCCGAGTTAGTGGTTGAGAGGGTTACACCTGAGAAGAAGACTCCAGAGCAGGAGAAGAGTAATGTACCTGTGGCCCCTGTCTATGAGTCAGTCCCTCCGTTTTCTTATGCATTGAGGGAGTCTAGAAAACCGGAGCCTAACAAGGCTATATTTGACACCTTCAAGAGATTAGAGGTAAACATTCCGTTTTTAGATCTCCTGCAGACAGTTCCGAGGTATGCAAAGTTTCTGAAGGAATTGTGCACTTTGACGAGAAATCAGAAGGAAAGGAGTCGGAAAAAGATTAAAGTCGGTGAGGATGTGTCTGCAGTTTATCAGAGGAAGTTGCCTAAGAAGTGTAGTGATCCGAGTATGTTTGTGATTTCGGTGTCTCTGGGGGATGCTTCGGAGCATATGGCTATGCTTGACTTAGGGGCCTCAATCAACGTGATGCCTTATGCGTTGTTTGAGAACCTAAAGTTAGGACCTCTACAGGATACTCAGGTGGTTATTCAGCTTGCTGACAGATCTAATGCTTACCCAAAGGGGTTGATTGAGGATGTTCTGGTTCGGGTTGGTAAGCTCATATTTCCTCAGATTTCTATGTATTGGAGATGGACACGGATCCTAAGGCTCCCATTCTGTTAGGGAGGCCATTCATGTCGACTGCTCGTACCAAATTGGATATTTCTAATGGGTCGTTGACTATGGAGTTTGATGGGCAACGAATGGAGTGCCATGAAATATCCTAAGGATGTCAATTCGGTGAATTTCATTAATGTAGTTGAGCCCATAGCTCAAGAGGTTTTTGATGTGTGTGGGGGAGATGATAACATGAAATCTGTGTTGGAGAATGCTTTGGAATGTGCAGAGTTAGAATTTGATCTTTCTGATGAGATGAAGGATGAGCCTTTCTGAGGGTGCCATGCATGCCTCATCACCGGGTTATGGTCGTGTGCAATTGGAGATGCCACCGGGAAACCTTTGCCATCTATTGAGAAGGCAGATGTGCTTGAATTGAAACCCCTACCTGAGAATTTGAAATATACTTTCTTGGATGGAGGGAAGACACTTCCTGTGGTGATCTCTAGTATTCTGACGGAGGACCAAGAGAAGAGATTGGTTGATGTGATCCGGGCTCGAAAAGAAGCAATCGGGTGGACTATTGCCGACATCAAAGGCATAAGTCCTTCTTTATGTACACACCGGATCTTGCTAGGAGAGAGCTCAAGCTAGCAAGGTCCATGGTATCATCATCTCCGTCCGCCCCACAAGTGAGTTGGTTGAGGTATCCCTATCCCTATTATATTTACTACTAACTTACATTCGGGACAATGCAATGTTTTCGTGAGGAGGTAGGGTACCTACATATTTTGTCTTTTGTGTATAGTTATTTTTCTTTTTTTTACTTTCAAAAAAAATAAAAAAAATGAGAGGCTAAGTGAAAACCCGAACGGGTGCTTAGGCAAAAGGTGAGGAAGTGAAATTTTTGATATCTCTTATATCACCGGAGTGGAGACATAAGGAAAGTTTTGGAGTATCGGGTAGGATCATTATTTGGAGTAGGAGGTTCGGATAGTGGTGCTTAGGATAGAAACCCTCGTTCACTGTTAGAGTTATAAGGGGAGTTGCCAGTTGGTGTTCTCACGGGGTAGTATTGTGGGGGATTAATATTCTTTAACAAAACTTTCATTCGAGGGCGGTAGTAGTGTGAGATAAGCGTGGGGGAAAATTAGGACATTTTAGTTCCCCTTAGCTTTTACGTGTGGGCCTTAGTTCGTATGACCATTTAAATGTTGGAGTTGGTATCGAGCTAAGGCCGTATACTCGGATGTTTTGGGGAGTTATAAGGAGACGGAAGTATGTATATTCCGTATTGTGGTTGACTTACATGTATTGGGGGATTAAAGGAGATTAGGGGTCATTTTCTTCCCATGCTATCTGTTTAGATAGGCGCTTTAGAGTGGGGTTAGTATATTACTCAGGGACGAGTAATAATCTAAGCGTGGGGTAATTTGATATAGTGGATTATGTTATATGTAATTTCCTATTTTCTTAGACATATTATTCCTATTTTGATGTATTTAGTTTAGTTTTGATGTGATTTTGGGATGCGTGTTAAAGTGAGGTTTTATTGAGAGTTATTGTAATTCGAGGGTATTTTAGTTGTTTATTTCATATCCGAATGTAATACTTTCAAGGAGATAAAGTCAAGCCTAAAAAGTTGAAGAAAAAGAGCTTATGTATCAAGATTGTGAAGCTGAGGGCTGTTCTGCAGAAATCTGAGAAATCCAGTGACCAAACTGCAAATCTGAAGACCAGGGACATTTCTGGAATCTGGAGGACTTAAGTAGAATTTGCAAAACTTCAGGGACCTATAGGAAATCCCGAATTCAACTTTGCAGGAGGATTTTTGGGCTGTTTTTTGGAGGAATTTTAGGAAACAAATTACTATTTCTTTCTCTTACTAGTTTTCTAGTACAAGTAGAAAGTTTTAAAAGACTTTTAGGGTTATCTTATGTTTTCCTTTTAGTTTTTTAATTTAGAAAACTCTTGGAGATTATTACTTTCATGGAGAACTAATCTCCCTTGCTTTGGAATTAATTGTTTGAACCGTTCTTGATTTCAATTGAGGTTAATTTCTTTTCATCTCTTTAATCATATTTATATTCTCTCTTGTTCTTAATTGTTAAATTGATTGCTAGGGTTTTGCAATTAGGCCGATTGCTTGATTCTTGTTATCGATTATTGCTAGAGTTCCCTAAGATTGTGTCAATTTAGGGTTTCACAAGTAGCATCGTTATAATCCATGTATGTGTCATAGTGGATTGTGAATTAGGAGAAAATAAACAATTATCTATTTGTAATAACAATAGAAAGGGTTCTCGATCTTCATCTCTTAAATTGTTAATCAATTAGTATTTTGAATCTAGACTGTGTCAGTCAGGTTTGAATATTGATTAGGGTTATTAGTGAGTGTGTCACTGCTATTAACTAATATTAAAGAAAGAGATAGAGATTGAAATACATCGTTACAACCTAGTTTTTATTCTCGTCTTAGAAAGTAATCATAAACAAACTCAGACCCCCAATCTTGTCAATTGACAATTGTGTGAACTTATAACCGTTCTTCGTGTTTGATCCTGTACTTTCTCTAGCTACATTATTGTGGCCAAGTCTTTGGTTAATTTGTAGGCATGCGACTTTAACCTATTAGTAAACTTCCATGACAGAAGCAGGATGACTTGATCAAAAGAGTGTGAAATGAGAAGGAAATAAGGCCAAAGGCAACATCAAATAAACATAATATAGAAGTATATGATGAAAATCCATGGTGACGGTTTAAATCGCGTATCATGTTTTGCTTAATTCATTAACTTCATTTGAGTATTCTTTGATTTGCTTTTTGTGAAACACCTATTCTTTATAGATCATTTACTCAGCAAGCAGGTTCACTTCCTAATGCTTACACTAGTACAAATATGAGTGCGTGGCAAGCCAAACAACATTTCTTTAATATATATAATCACTCAAAGCTTGAACCTCAGACCTCTTCCATAAAACAGGTAGAAGGTACTAGAAAGCTAAAAAATTGTTGGTGAATTCAACAGACTTACCTGCACACTTAGCAGCAAATTAAAATGATAAGTAGTTGCCATCCTTCCAGCTGCCTCCATTTCATAGGCTATGGTTAACGCATTTGAATGATCCCCAACTTTGCAATCTTCTTTGATTATAAGATCATAAAGCTCATCAGTAGCTCTCAGCCCTCCCTCAGCACCTTTCAGGAACACTCTGTTGGCTTCACCGAGATGACTGCTTCTAATAAGTTCCTCTGATTGAAACAAAAGGCCCAACCAAGATGAGAACCAGAAGGAAAAGAAAAATCCAAAATTACCAGAACATATCATGAAATGACTGAGGGATGAAAAGAGATACCAACAAGTACTATCCAAGCTTGACGGATATCATACTTCATTTTCTCCATTGCTGCAAGAATTTCTAAGCCTCTGGTCGCTTGACCTTTGGAGCCAAATAGACGGATCAATGCAATAAAAGTTTCATGGAGAGGACAAAGGCCTTCACTCAGCTGCCTCTTCAATGCATGCATCTGCATGCGCATAGCCGTTATAGAACATTAAAACCCTTCCACTTCACAACATCAAGAAATATATAGGTAGACATTCGATTAACAAATGCCAACCATTTACAAAGGATATCACAGCACAATTAGACTCCAATGGTAGGACCTCAGATTATAAATTTGAACACCATATTAAATCTACAGTACATAAATTTTGGATCAACAACATGCACTGAATCCCATAGATTATTCTCTTTCTCCAAAATTAATTATGCAGTTAGCCACAAGTTTTACAGTATACTCCCTGCATCCCACTACAAGCTACACACTTAATATTTGCACGGGAATTAAGGAAAAGTGACAGTGGAGTAGGTGTTGTGAGTATGAATTGAGCGGTAGGAGAGAGAAAGTGGGGTAGAGAATAATAATTGAATTGCTGTTGTGAGTATGACATGTGGGTCCATTAATATAAAAGTAAAAAAACATTTCTATTTTAGGTAGTGTGTAGTTGGTAGTGGGACGCCCTAAATGGAAAGTGTGTAGTTTGTGGGACGGGGGGAGTATTTCTTTCGGAAACTGGATAAAAATTATTTATACTTATCCTTCTGCATAGCTCAGTTTAAGGATTTCTATAGAATAGTTATGTGTATGCATACGGAAGAGAGAGCTAAACAAACAGATTTAAAGAAAGTTCATCTACGAGACATATAGCAAATTATTTACTATTCAGAAATTTACTGTCCGAGCGTATCTACTTTTATGTGTGAGAAAGTAGGTGAGCTGAGAGAGAGAAAGACACGTACGCGCGCGCGCGCAATAGTCATCGCGACATTCTCTGACTGCTTGACAAAGATATCAAGTGAATAACAATATACATGAAACTAAACCATGAAAGGAAGC
This sequence comes from Adenophora triphylla var. japonica, assembly GCA_022495995.1. Lineage (NCBI taxonomy): Eukaryota > Viridiplantae > Streptophyta > Magnoliopsida > Asterales > Campanulaceae > Adenophora > Adenophora triphylla. Next base: position 52,085 of record JAFEMH010004999.1, on the reverse strand, counting down.
AAAAGAAGAAATTAAAAGTTACCAAGCATGGAATTGAGGTAAATTGATAGCTACAAATAAGCAAGGTTCTAAAAATCGCAAGGTGCCGGAGCCGGGCCTAGCGGGGTTTAGACGGGGACGAGAATTTAGACATGATTTATAATATCCTGGTGAAATAACTTGATGTGGCTTCGAGATAAAGGATGGCAAAGCCTCTCAGCCTTGACCTAACAATTGGTGTCGAAAACGAACCGACGAAGATGAAGAGAGAACTGAGATGGAGAGGGGAACTAATTTTGGAATTTTGTCGGTAAGCCCTAGGTTGAGATTTGAGATTTCAATTAATCAATTCACGACTTCAGCCTTCAGTGAGAATTTTTTGGAATTTATATTGATAAGAAACGACGCAAAGATATGACGCATACGACGATTATCTGACTGAACGCGTTTCTTGGCGGATTTGGAGTTAAACACAACATTTTATGGCCGCCTAGTGACTAGGCAGGGCCTAGACGACCTACGCGACCGATTCTTAGAACACTGCAAATAAATACACAAAAAAAATAACTTCTAGAGTTAACATTAAGTCTTTAACCATTTTCTGAGCCATAATTTGATGTGCTTGTAAATTAATTTTTCGTCCCAAAATGAGTTTCTATTTCGGGAAAAGCTTTGTCCCAAACTGATTGTCATTTTCTAATGAAGCTCCTAAGTTGCCTTGTTGAGTTCATGTTCCAATGCCCACTTATAGTGGTAAATGATATATACATAATTATGTGAATTATGTGCATATGTTACTAAACTGACTTATAAGTCAACTTCCTGTATTTCCTTGAAGAGTCAAATTGGGCATTCATTTCCAACCAATGCGAATAATTACAAGAACTATCCTAGGAAAAGAAGCAAGATTCACGTTAGATATTGATTTAGAATCGAAAAATGATCTACTTGAATTTGAAAATTTTAAAATTAGTTCAATTAACCAAGTATTCAAAACAGGAATGAACAATTACACAACACACAACACACAACACGGAGAGAAGAGCTAAAATGGCTTACAGCGCCCTCATGATCTCCGTTAAGGACATGAGAAACGACCAAACCATGAAACGACCTCGGACCAGGACTAATTCCGGCAGCAATCATATCATAAATCACCTCCGACACACCGGCAACATCTCGGCTCCTAACACGCTCCATTAAATCCTCCATGAAAACCAACCTCAACGACTTCTCCGCCGTCGTTGCAGTCAGTAATGACTCATCTTCCTTTCGCTTCGTCTTACTTCGCCTCCTCTTCGTCTTTCCTGCTGGAAACGACACCGGCGTGGCTCGAATGACGAAGGTGGCGGTTCGAGAGGCCGGAATTGGAAATAATAATGGTGCGGCGGTGGTGGTGGTGGCGAGTTTTAGGCGGACGTGTGGGTGTATGAAGAGAGGAGTCGTCATTAATGGAGGGAAGAGAGGGAGTGGATAAGAGAGAGGGCCAGAGGGGGTTTGGAGAGGGATTTAACGAGCTTTGTACGGAGGGAATTGGTGGGTATATATTAAATATAGGGAACGAAAAATTTCAATTTTGTTCTTGCTCGTCTCGTGTGTGTATACACGAGATGTTCTTACTTATACGAGATGTTCTTACTTATTTCGTGTGAATTTACATGAGATGTCTCGTGTGTATCCACACGAGACACATCCGAGATGTTCTCACTCATTTCGTGTGAATTTACATGAGATGTCTCGTGTGTATCCACACGAGACACATCTCGTGTGGATCCACACGAGACAATCCATACGATATGTGTCTCGTGTGAATCCACACGAGATGGAAAGAATGTGTCGTCAACGTATCACTCTAGTTCTAACTCTCAATCCCTTTAAAATCCTTCACTCTACTGAGATTAAATTTGTTACTGAAAAGAATGTGTCGTCTTGTCGGGTACTTCTCCGTTCATCTTCTCTGGCACAATTAATTAATTTTCTTGAGTAATAAATCTGAGTGAATTAGCGAAATAGAGAGAGAGAGTTGAGGGGAATTGAAAAGTAAGAATAGGAATAAATCTGGGTCGCCGTCGTAAATCTGTGTGTTGTGCGTGGAAATAAGGTTTGTGGGTGGCTGCAAAATTGTTGATTTAATGGAGGCGACCGCCGGTGTCGCCGTTGATGTTGGAAGTTAGGTCGCCGGCGAATGGTTTGGTGAGGGAGATTGTGTTAGCGTATAGAGAGAGAAAGCTCTTTAGGTATATAAATGGATATTATGGTAATTTACATAGTTCCCTGTATTTTTGATTCCCTGTATTTAACTATATCCGAATTGGTAGGTTTGAACTTTTAACCCGACCCAATCGTAATCCGGTCGCATGTGTAAAAAAAAATTGGCTTTTCGACAGAATTCGTTAAAAAAAATTAGTTATATGACGGAATTCATTAGAAAAATCAGTTATATCATGTATGCCTCGCTCGTAACTAACAAAGTGATCCAAATTGAAATAAATTTTCTATTAAGGGGGCTAAATGAAATTTTCTAAATTAGAAGGATTGAAATAGAGAGAGGAGGGGGAGAATGTCCAGGTCCATCCCATCATATCTTTCCTTCTTCATATTCCCTAACCTCGATCTTCCCACCATTACCACCATCTCACAACCCCCACCACCTTTCGCCCAAACACCATCATCAACACAAAATCACCATCCCATTTTCCATCCTCCAGTCACCACCATCTACCACCTACGACCGCCCTAATCATTATCGTGCCACCATCGCTGCCATTACCACCTGCGCAACGTCATGCTACCACCACATAAATCATCATCAACAATAACAAAATAAAGGAAACTGTAGACACTCCATTCTGAACCAATAAATTCATGATTACACTACTCTTCGTCTCTCTTTTATGTTTTGATGAAAGCATATCAGTTTCGTCATGTTTCGTTAAGTTTCTAACTAACCTCGTTAGTTTTGGACCTAACTGACTAACGGAACAACTGAAGAGGACAAAATAGTCAACCAACTAATTGTCTCGCACGAGACATATGTGTCTCACGCGAGACAACCCCTCTGCAGGATGTGCAGAATCACAATCCTTCTCCGTTTCAAACATTTTTCTTGATAAACATCATCTAATCTGGTTCTTCAATCAAATCTGAGTTCTGGAACCTTCCTAGGTTGTTTTACCTCTCCACCTTTACCTCTTAAACCCCTATAAATACTTGATGACTTTCACTATTTTAGAGGTCCCCGATCCACGATCAAAAACACACAACACACACATTTTGTTGGTTTCTCTCCCTGAAAGATTCCTACAAAATCACGCCAAAATCACCTAAAGTTTGTTTATCAACCTTGTTGATCAACAAACATCAAAGCCCGAATCAACGATTGAGGCGAAGCTCTGTCCGCATCAAGATTTGACTCTCATATTGAGTCGAAACTCTGTCCGAATCACTTCTCGACCAAGAAGACATCTTAGAACCACGTTCTAAATCAAATACTCCCTAAACAAGGTAAACTCCTATACTTTTATTCTTCTTCTCAACCCCTCTATTGGCTTTTAGAGTAGTGTAATCCCATCAAAAGGATTAGCCTAGAGTCCCTTCAATCGATGAAGGCGATCTCGAAGCATATGATCCGACATTCCTAATCAATAAATTGATTAGGGTTTTCTTGTTCTTTAATTATTGTATTGAAAAAATTGATAATACTCAATTGGCAAGACCGATCTTCGGATTGGGTGGAATGGGTGCTCTTCAACCTTCCCATTCTATAACTTAACCCCCGAACCCTCAAATCTCTTTAACAATCAAAAAAAATGTTTTTCTTATTATTTTTATAAATAAATAATAAGTGGCGACTCCAAGATGTTAAAAATTCACGCATCGCTACAGTGGCGACTCTACTGGGGACAATTAATTAAGAGGGTTAGACTTGCGTTACAATTAGGTGTTATTAATCTTTTCAATTTTCTGTTTAAAATCTGATTTTTCTGAATTTTTTTGAATTTTACTGAACTATTTTCGTCAAGAAAAAATTACTGTACGAATGCTTGTCCAGCGCGGGACAAAGTAATCCGCGCGAGATTAGTATGCGGGCAGAATCCTTGTTTTGGCGACGGCGTGAATGAAAAGGACTCAGCGTTGACTGTACAAAAAGAACCCTTGATTTGCTGACTTTAAAAAAAAAAAAACCTTGGATTTGAATTTGTTGACTTGTTTTCAAAAGTTGACCGTACAAATGAAATAAAAGACTTGGTTTGACTTTTTTCTTTAAAAGGCTTAAAAGTTTGACCATGTATATATATATATATATATATATATATATATATATATATATATATATATATATATATATATATATATATAAAACAGATTCAGAAACTTTCAAAAAAAAAATCCAGAAAATTTAAAATAATTATTATTTCTATTTTGCTTGTACTAACTTTATTTTGCAGGGTAGAATAATTGTTAATTACTCGAACTATATACTTGCGTGAGATTTGATTTATTTTAATTTTTATCGGTCATCGGTTGACTCGGGCTTTGTAATAAATTAGTTTATTTATTCTCTCGCTCTCTCTCTCTTTATGTGGAACTACGACGGCCTGAGTCTTCCTAATTTGGGAGAAACGTAGGCGACCACTTGGTGCGGCCATTGCTTGTTTTTTTCTTTAGTTTTCAAAAAAACAAAAAAAAAACTCCCTATTTTTTCCTATCACCTAGATTGACTCTCACACACGCGCACTCATATTATAACTGCCATTGCACTACATACCCTGATTAATCCGGGACCCACACTAAGGACGGGTGACGGTAACCACCTAGTCGCCGGTCTCTCCGAAGTTGGATCATCCCACTCCGCATATTCAATCCATTTAGATTGTCATATCGCGGGGAGCCTAGCCTTCCAGCCCTGCATCGCTACATATCATGTAGATTGACATTTTAAGACACTCCGTGATCGGTCGGTTTGATCTTAGAGTCCTTGTAATCTCTTGTCGAGATCTTGTTTCGTGCAATAATCCATGGAAAAGAAATCAAAAAGTTGTCGCTTCGAAATTGTCCCTTCGAAAATGTCCCTATGATTGTCCCTTCGGATTTGCCCCTAAAAGAGAAAAATTTCTCACCAAATTTATTGCACAAAACTTGATGTTACTTGAGATAACTTCGACCCCTAGGTCCCTAGGTTTGGATTTTGAATGTTATAAAGCCCCAAAACGGTTTTTTCCGTCCGACCAAAATTAGGCCTAAAATTAGAAAAATTGTTACTTCCCTGGTGTTGTCTCGCGCGAGACTTCTTGTCCCGTGCGAGACAAGTGTTCGGTCTTTTCGTATTTTGGCCAAAACCTTCAAGCTTTCATTCACCCTATTCAACCGACTTGTTGGGACTCGATCATGGTTTAACACGGTTGCTACACATCTAGGTTCATCACTAGAGTTCGACATCAAGGAAACTAGTTCTATCACAATGGCTGATTATCCTCCCAACACTCAAGCTACACAAGAGATCGATGCTCTAAAGGCCCATCTAGAAGGGGAAGTGAATCAAATGGTCGAAGTACATGCTCATGTCTTATTTACACACTTCCAATGACAAATGGAGGAAAAATTCCAAAATCGCCTACAAGCCCAAGGTGATTACTATAAGGAAAAGGTTGAAGCACTCCAAACCCGTCTACAAGTACAAAAGGAATACTACGAAGAGGAAATCAAACCACATCGTACCTACCTACAAGCTCAAGAGGAATATTGGGATCATGCCTACCTTAATAGATTCAACCATTCCAACACCGGCAAATACCCTACTACTCCTCCTCCCAAGAAGAAAAAGAAGGAGAAATACTATGACAAACTCGAAGGAATCACTCAAGAGGGTCTCCTTGACACCCTCGTGAAATAAGGAAAGATTCGAACAAGAGAAGGTGGTCCTCCCAAGGACGTGGGTCCGGATCACGCTCATCACTTATTCTCCAAGTATCACAACTTCACCGGCCACGACACCAACACTTGCCACCACTTGAAGGACATTATCCAAGACCTCTTTGACAATGGAGAGTTAGAATGTCCCAACGTCATCACCAATTCTCTCACTCGTAATCCATGAAGAAGATGAAGCTCCAAGAAGAAATCTGCACTTACCACTTTGGGGCTACAACTATCCTCTCCCTTTCTCCTTTGATAGAAGTAGATTAGGTTTTAAATTTCCAAGTATGAACCCAAAGAGTCGTTCTGTCTTTCTAGTACTTCTCACCTCCTCTAGTTTTTGTCATCTAAACTATCGAGTCTGTTTCAATTTCTTCGATTAATCAAAGTAATTTTCTTTTTCTAAACACTTTCCTTAAGGTTGTTCTACCTCATAATTATCATTTAATTAATGCAAAATAATGGACCCTCCATTCCTTAAATCATCGCAAAAATAGAGACTTCTAAGCGAGTTTAAGAATAAAGTTATCCTTAGGAAGCTTAAGGGCTAAGCATTACCCCTACTGAAAGTCAAATGCCAACAAGCGAAGAAAGCCAAAGGTGCTGCTGTCATCCTTCATCCCAAGAAGAGTGGGGCTACTCAATTCAAAACTTTGAGAGCACAAAAAAAAAAAAAAACTCTCAAGCTTTCATCACCCCCACAACAAAGGTGAAACTTCAAATGCATGAAGAACTCTCCCGCAAAGAAAATGAGTCAAGTAATACCAACAAAAGGAATGAAGATTACTCAACATCCTCCTACAACAAGTGAAGAAGACTTTCAGTATCAAGAAAAATGCTTACCCTTAAGTCATACTAACAATTGGCTTTCTTCTCAAACTTATTTAGAAATTTCTACATGATGCACGGTTCATTTAAAGGTAGAACAACTTTTCTAGATCTTTGAGCCAACTAGCGTTCCTTTTTGAGTCTAGGGGCTTCCTGTTAGCCACTCTCATACACACTCTTGAAATCCAAGTATCAAAACTAGGGCTTCCAAACATTTCCTCCCCCAGTCAATCTCTACTTCAACTCTTCAAAATAATCAAATCTGCATTAGGAGCTTTTCCCTTTTGCTTCTCACTCTCATCATTAGAGAATACACTTCTCCAAAGAGTCAATGCTTTGATCACCTTCCAAAAAAAATATATATAGAGTCAGTCTCTCCTAAACCAACATGAGATCTCATCTCTCTATCCTCAATAAGATTCTCTCCTCTGAGTTCTCTTCGAGTTAATATACTACTTTAAAAAAAATGGAAAAAAAAAAGATGCAAAAGAGATGCCCGCTAGATTGAAAATCCGAAAGGGCGGTCTAGGAAAAAACCAAGGTGCGTCACTAAGAAAAAAAATCAAGGACAAAGGGAGAGTATTCTTCAACCTTCTCCATCAAACATCATTCGATCATCTTCAAATCAAATCAACAAGGAGAGTCTTCTTCGATCATCTTCAAATCAAGAGAGCAGACTCAAAAGCCTGTTTAAAAAGTCATCTACCACTTGCAAGCAACTTAGGGGTTGAGACAACAAAATGCCTTGGACATAAAGCCATTACGACAGTCGATAGATTTATAGTTGTTTGCCTCCTAGAGACATGACTCAAGGGAGAACTAAGAATGAAGATTCGCAATAGGCCTAGATGTGTTCACACAAGGTTACTCATCAAAATTCTACAACAATACGAGACAGTCTCGCTGACTAGCAACAAATTCTGCATAAACCTGATTTGGTCCCAACTTGTCAAATACAAGTTCACTCCTATAGTTCACCCATCTTAAATATAAATCCATACAAATATCCCTATACATGCCCATATACCATATACTCATACATAAACTCACCACCAAAATGACCAACCGGCCATTTGCACGAACAGACGTGGACACCACCACGTAAGTCCAGTTAAACAAATAAAATCTGGAAAATCTATTTGGAATCTTTATGTGATAGCAGGTGCAGAAAGGTAAGAATCCTTCGGGTCCATCCGAGACCATCATGTATATATCCTTGCATTAAAGGGGTCGACAGAACCTCCACCTCAACCGACAACTACAAAGTCTGTGACGACAGCAACTTCAAGTCCGTGACCTCGGCGACACCTGCAAAGTCTGTGACGGCAGCAACTTCAAGTCCGTGACCTCGGCAACATCAGCAAAGTCTGTGACGGCAGCAAACTTCAAGTCCGTGACCTCGGCAACAACTTCAAAGTCTGTGACAGCAGCAAACTTCAAGTCCGTGACCTTGGCAACAACTTCAAAGTCTGTGACGGCAGCAAACTTCAAGTCCGTGACCTCGGCAACAACTTCAAAGTCTGTGACGGCAGCAAACTTCAAGTCTGTGACCTCAGCATCAGCAAAGTCTGCAACGGCAGCAGCGACAACCAAGTTCGTGACCTCGGCAACAATGGTAACGCCAGTAACCTCGGGCGGCGCACTTCAACAACTTCATCAACAAACAGGTATCTTCAGAATTGGGTCAAGTCTTTTGATTTCTCAGTATGATTTTACATTTTCAAAAAAAAATTCCTCTTCAATTTTAAAAAAAAAATGCTTTTCAAAATACCTAAAATAGCCTTTTTAGTGTTTTGGAGTCGAACTACGTTTGGTCTGATTCTCTCTTAGAGATACGTAGGCAGCCGTGCGGCACGACCATCCCAATGTTCAGAATGATGTCTTTTCTATCGACGACATGACTTTTTCCATAAGTCTTGTTGTCGAGGGGCTCTGTAGACACCCCATTCTGAACCAATAAATTCATGATTACACTACTCTTCGTCTCTCTTTTATGTTTTGATGAAAGCATATCAGTTTCGTCATGTTTCGTTAAGTTTCTAACTAACCTCATTAGTTTTGGACCTAACTGACTAACAGAATAACTGAAGAGAACAAAATAGTCAATCGACTAGTTGTCTCGCACGAGACATATATGTCTCGCGCGAGACAACCCTCTGCAGGATGTGCAGAATCACAATCCTTCTCCGTTTCAAATTTTTTTCTTGATAAACATCATCTAATCAGGTACTCTAATCATATCTGAGTTCTGGAACCTTCCTAGGTTATTTTACCTCTCCACCTTTACCTCTTAAACCCCTATAAATACTTGATAGCTTTCACTATTTTAGAGGTCCCCGATCCACGATCGAAAACACACAACACACACATTTTGTTGGTTTCTCTCCCTGAAAGATTCCTACAAAATCACCCCAAAACCACCTAAAGTTTGTTTATCAACCTTGTTGATCAACAAACATCAAAGCCCGAATCAACGATTGAGGCAAAGCTCTGTCCGCATCAAGATTTGACTCTCATATTGAGTCGAAACTCTGCCAGAATCACTTCTCGACCAAGAAGACATCTTAGAACCACGTTCTAAATCAAATAATTCCCTAAACAAGGTAAACTCCTATACTTTTATTCGTCTTCTCAACCCATCTATTGGCTTTTAGAGTAGTGTAATCCCATCAAAAGGATTAGCCTAGAGTCCCTTCAATCGATGAAGGCGATCTCGAAGCATATGATCCGACATTCCTAATCAATAAATTGATTAGGGTTTTCTTGTTCTTTAATTATTGTATTGAATAGATTGATAATACTCAATTGGCAAGACCGATCTTCGGATTTGATGGAATGGGTGCTCTTCGACCTTCCCATTCCGTAACTTAACCCCCGAACCCTCAAATCTCTTTAACAATCAAAAAAAGGTTTTTCTTATTGTTTTCCTAAATAAATAATAAGTGGCGACTCCGAGATGTTAAAAATTCACGCATCGCTACGGTGACGACTCTACTGGGGACAATTAATTAAGAGGGTTAGACTTGCGTTACAATTGGGTGTTATTAATCTTTTCATTTTTCTGTTTAAAATCTGATTTTTCTGAATTTTTTTGAATTTTTCTGCACTGTTTTCGTCAAGAAAAAATTACTGTACGAATGCTTGTCCAGCGCGGGATAAAGTAATCCGCGCGAGATTAGTATGCGGGCAGAATCCTTGTTTTGGCGACGACATGAATGAAAAGGACTCAGCGTTGACTGTACAAAAAGAACCCTTGATTTGCTGACTTTAAAAAAAAAAAAAACCTTGGATTTGAATTTGTTGACTGTTTTCAAGAGTTGACCGTACAAATGAAATAAAAGACTTGGTTTGACTTTTTCTTTAAAAGGCTTAAAAGTTTGACCATGTATATATATATATATATATAAAAAAACAGTTTCATAAACTTTAAAAAAAAAATCCAAAAAATTTAAAATAATTATTATTTCTATTTTGCTTGTACTAACTTTATTTTGCAGGGTAGAATAATTGTTAATTACTCGAACTATATACTTGCGTGAGATTGGATTTATTTTAATTTTTACCGGTCATCGGTTGACTCGGGCTTTGTAATAAATTAGTTTATTTATTCTCTCGCTCTCTCTCTCTCTTTATGTGGAACTACGACGGACTGAGTCTTCCTAATTTGGGAGAAACGTAGGCAACCACTTGGTGCGGTCATTGCTTGTTTTTTTCTTTAGTTTTCAAAAAAACAAAAAAAACTCGCTCTCTCTCTCTCTTTATGTGGAACTACGACGGACTGAGTCTTTCTAATTTGGGAGAAACTTAGGCAACCACTTGGTGCGGCCATTTCTTGTTTTTTTCTTTAGTTTTCAAAAAAACCAAAAAAAAACTCTCTATTTTTCCCTATCACCTAGATTGACTCTCACACACGCGCACTCATATTATAACTGTCATTGCACTACATACCCTGATTAACTCGGGACCCACACTAAGGACGGGTGACGCTAACTACCTAGTCGCCGGTCTCTCCGAATTTGGATCATCACACTCCGCATATTCAATCCATCTAGATTGTCATATCGCGGGGAGCCTAGCCTTTCAGCCCTGCATCGCTACATATCATGTAGATTGACTTTTTAAGACACTCTGTGATCGGTCGGTTTGATCTTGGAGTCCTTGTAATCTCTTGTCGAGATCTTGTTTCGTGCAATAATCCATGGAAAAGAAATCAAAAAATTGTCGCTTCGGAATTGTCCCTTCGAAAATGTCCCTATGATTGTCCCTTCGGATTTCCCCTAAAAGAGAAAAATTTTTCACCAAATTTATTGCACAAAACTTGATGTTACTTAAGATAACTTCGACCCCTAGGTCCCTAGGTTTGTATTTTGAATGTTAGAAAGCCCCAAAACAGTTGTTTTCGTCCGACCAAAATTAGGCCTAAAATCAGAAATATTGTTACTTCTGTGGTGTTGTCTCGCGCGAGACTTCTTGTCCCGTGCGAGACAAGTGTTCAATCGTATTTTGGCCAAAACCTTCAAGCCTTCATTCACCCTATTCAGCCGACTTGTTGGGACTCGATCATGGTTTAACACGGTAGCTACACATCTAGGTTCATCACCAGAGTTTGACATCAAGGAAAATAGTTCTGTCACAATGGCTGATTATCCTCCCAACACTCAAGCTACACAAGAGATCGATGCTCTAAAGGCCCGTCTAGAAGGGGAAGTGAATCAAATGGTCGAAGTACATGCTCATGTCTTATTTACACACTTCCAATGACAAATGGAGGAAAAATTCCAAAATCGCCTACAAGCCCAAGGTGATTACTATAAGGATAAGGTTGAAGCACTCTAAACCCGTCTACAAGTACAAAAGGAATACTACGAAGAGGAAATCAAAGCACTTCGTACCTACCTAGAAGCTCAAGAGGAATACTGGGATCATGCCTACCTTAATAGATTCAACCATTTCAACACCGGCAAATACCCTACTACTCCTCCTCCCAAGAAGAAAAAGAAGGAGAGATACTATGACAAACTCGAAGGAATCACTCAAGAGGGTCTCCTTGACACCCTCGTGAAAGAAGGAAAGATTCAAACAAGAGAAGGTGGTCCTCCCTAGGACGTGGGTCCGGATCACGCTCATCACTTATTCTCCAAGTATCACAACTTCACCGGCCACGACACCAACACTTGCCACCACTTGAAGGACATTATCCAAGACCTTTTTGACAATGGAGAGTTAGAACGTCCCAACGTCATCACCAATCCTCTCACTCGTAATCCATGAAGAAGATGAAGCTCCAAGAAGAAATCTGCATTACGACTTTGGGGCTACAACTATCCTCTTCCTTTCTCCTTTGATAGAAGTAGATTAGGTTTTAAATTTCCAAGTATGAACCCGAAGAGTCGTTCTGTCTTTTTAGTACTTCTCACCTCCTCTAGTTTGTGTCATCTAAACTATCGAGTCTGTTTCAATGTCTTCGATTAATCAAAGTAATTTTCTTTTCCTAAACACTTTTCTTAAGGTTGTTCTACCTCAAAATTATCATTTAATTAATGCAAAATAATGGACCCTCCATTCCCTAAATTATCGCAAAAATAGAGACTTCTAAGCGAGTTTAAGAATAAAGTTATCCTTAGGAAGCTTAAGGGCTAAACATTACCCCTACTGAAAGTCAAATGCCAACAAGCGAAGAAAGCCAAAGGTGCTGCTGTCAGCTTTCATCCCAAGAAGAGTGGGGCTACTCAATTCAAAGCTTTGAGAGTACAAAAAAAAAAAAAACTCTCAAGCTTTCATCACCTCCACAACAAAGGTGAAACTTCAAATGCACGAAGGACTCTCCCGCAAAGAAAATGAGTCAAGTAATGCCAACAAAAGGAATGAAGATTACTCAACATCCTCCTACAACAAGTGAAGAAGACTTTCAGTATCAAGAAAAATGTTTACCCTTAAGTCATACTAACAATTGGCTTCCTTCTCAAACTTATTTAGAAATTTCTAGATGATGCATGGTTCATTAAAAGGTAGAACAACTTTTCTAGATTTTCGAGCCAACTAGCGTTCCTTTTTGAGTCTAGGGGCTTCCTGTTAGCCACTCTCATACACACTCTTGAAATCCAAGCATCAAAACTTGGGCTTCCTAACATTTCCTCCCCCAGTCAATCTCTACTTCAACTCTTCAAAATAATCAAATCTGCATTAGAAGCTTATCCCTTTTGCTTCTCACTCTCATCATTAGAGAATACACTTCTCCAAAGAATCAATGCTTGAATTACCTTCCAAAAAAAAATATAGAGTCCGTCTCTCCTAAACCAACTTGAGATCTCATCTCTCTCTCCTCAATAAGATTCTCTCCTCTGAGTTCTCTTCGAGTTAATATACTACTTTAAAAAAAATGGAAAAAAAATATGCAAAAGAGATGCCCGCTAGATTGAAAATCCGAAAGGGCGGTCTAGGCAAAAACCAAGGTGCGTCACTAAGAAAAAAAATCAAGGACAAAGGGAGAGTATTCTTCAACCTTCTCCATCAAACATCATTCGATCATCTTCAAATCAAATCAACAAGGAGAGTCTTCTTCGATCATCTTCAAATCAAGAGAGCAGACTCAAAAGCCTGTTTAAAAAGTCATCTACCACTTGCAAGCAACTTAGGGCTTGAGACAGCAAAATGCCTTGGACATAAAGCCATTACGATAGATTTATAGTTGTTTGCCTCCTAGAGACATGACTCAAGGGAGAACTAAGAATGAAGATTCGCAATAGGCCTAGATGTGTTCACACAAGGTTACTCATCAAAATTCTACAACAATACGAGACAGTCTCGCTGACTAGCAACAAATTTTGCATAAACCTGATTTGGTCCCAACTTGTCAAATACAAGTTCACTCCTATAGTTCACCCATCTTAAATATAAATCCATACAAATATCCCTATACATGTCCATATACCATATACTCATACATAAACTCACCACCAAAATGACCAACCGGCCATTTGCACGAACAGACGTGGACACCACCACGTAAGTCCAGTTAAACAAATAAAATCTGGAAAATCTATTTGGAATCTTTTATGTGATAGCAGGTGCAGAAAGGTAAGAATCCTTCGGGTCTATCCGAGACCATCATGCATATATCCTTGCATTACAGGGGCTGACAGAACCTCCACCTCAACCGACAACTTCAAAGTTTGTGACGGCAGCAACTTCAAGTCCGTGACCTCGGCGACACCAGCAAAGTCTGTGACGGCAGCAACTTCAAGTCCGTGACCTCGGCAACATCAGCAAAGTCTGTGACGGCAGCAAACTTCAAGTCCGTGACCTCGACAACAACTTCAAAGTCTGTGACGGCAGCAAACTTCAAGTCCGTGACCTCGGCAACAACTTCAAAGTCTGTGACGGCAGCAAACTTCAAGTCCGTGACCTCGGCAACAACTTCAAAGTCTGTGACGACAGCAAACTTCAAGTCTGTGACCTCAGCATCAGCAAAGTCTGCAACGGCAGCTACAACCAAGTTCGTGACCTCGACAACAATGGTAACGCCAGTAACCTCGGGTGGCGCACTTCAACAACTTCATCAACAAACAGGTATTTTCAGAATTGGGTCAAGTCTTTTGATTCCTTAGTATGATTTTACATTTTCAAAAAAAAATCCCTCTTCGATTTTCAAAAAAAAAATGCTTTTCAAAATACCTAAAATAGCCTTTTTAGTGTTTTGAGTCGAACTACGCTTGGTCTGATTCTCTCTTAGAGATACGTAGGCAGTCGTGCGGCACGACCATCCCAATGTTCAGAATGATGTCTTTTCTATCGACGACATGACTTCTTCCATAAGTCTTGTTGACGAGGGGCTCTGTAGACACCCCATTCTGAACCAATAAATTCATGATTACACTACTCTTCGTCTCTCTTTTATGTTTTGATGAAAGCATATCAGTTTCGTCATGTTTCGTTAAGTTTCTAACTAACCTCGTTAGTTTTGGACCTAACTGACTAACGGAACAACTGAAGAGGACTAAATAGTCAACCGACTAGTTGTCTCGCACGAGACATATGTGTCTCGCGCGAGACAACCCTCTGCAGGATGTGCAGAATCACAATCCTTCTTCGTTTCAAACTTTTTTCTTGATAAACATCATCTAATCCGGTTCTCCAATCATATCTGAGTTTTGGAACCTTCCTAGGTTGTTTTACCTCTCCACCTTTACCTCTTAAACCCCTATAAATACTTGATAGCTTTCACTATTTTAGAGGTCCCCGATCCACGATCGAAAACACACAACACACATTTTGTTGGTTTCTCTCCCTGAAAGATTCCTACAAAATCACCCCAAAATCACCTAAAGTTTGTTTATCAACCTTGTTGATCAACAAACATCAAAGCCCGAATCAACGATTGAGGCAAAGCTCTGTCCGCATCAAGATTTGACTCTCATATTGAGTCGAAACTCTGCCCGAATCACTTCTCGACCAAGAAGACATCTTAGAACCACGTTCTAAATCAAATACTCCCTAAACAAGGTAAACTCCTATACTTTTATTCTTCTTCTCAACCCCTCTATTGGCTTTAAGAGTAGTATAATCCCATCAAAAGGATTAGCCTAGAGTCCCCTTCAATCGATGAAGGCGATCTCGAAGCATATGATCCGACATTCCTAATCAATAAATTGATTAGGGTTTTCTTGTTCTTTAATTATTGTATCGAAAAGATTGATAATACTCAATTGGCAAGACCGATCTTCGGATTGGGTGGAATGGGTGCTCCTCGACCTTCCCATTCCATAACTTAACCCCCGAACCCTCAAATCTCTTTAAAAATCAAAAAAAGGTTTTTCTTATTGTTTTCCTAAATAAATAATAAGTGGCGACTCCGAGATGTTAAAAATTCACGCATCGCTACAGAAACCCAAATCCAAATCCTAACATTACCTAAACTCTAACCCCAACATTACCCAAACAAAAATCAATTTCAACCAAAACCCTAACCCGACCTCATTTCTAATTTCAGGCAGAGCGGGAGAGATAGAAAAAGGGGTGGGTCTTCTCTAGAGCCTTCAATTTGGGATCGTCCCATCGAGACGACCCGTCCCGCCATACAAATGGAATGGGATGGGATATTATATTCTAAGCCCGTATAAAAGCGGACCTATTCGGGACGTCCCATTTGGGAAGCGGGACAAAGTGGGATGGGACGGGACGTCCCGCATTTTTTTAATTTTATTTTACTTTTTTTTTTCTATTTTTTCTATTTTTATTGCCAGGTCCAGGATCAAGAAAACCAAGAGTCCAAGACCATTACCAATTTACCATTAGACCAAAGTCAATAAAACAATAAAAAAAGAAAAAAACGTGACTTAGCACTCAGCGACCAACCAGTACCACTCCTTCAACAAACCTAATCCCTAAATTTCCTTCCCATGCGTTCTCTACTTCTCTTTCACAGCAACGGCCGGCGGCCGCCAATCTTCTTCTTCTCCCAGGCGCACAGTAGCGAGCCAGCAACGACCACTCCTTCTCCACTTCTTTTCTCAGCCCGTCAGAGACTCTATTACACTCAGTCAGGTACGATTTCTACCCTACTCACTCATTATTAATTTTGGACATTTTGGAATAGTTATACAAGCTTTTTGAGAAATATTCTAAAGATAACATGAATTGTGATTACATGACTAACTCTTCACAACCACCTTCTTCTTTTGTCATATCTTTATCAATGGAAAAGAAATGGATATTTAAAAAAAAGACAAATAGATATTTGATGTAAGTATTTATTTATCTATACTTTCTTTTTGTTTTCTTTACTTTATTTATATTTGTTTGATCTATGTCTTATTTCATGTTATGAATGTATGGAATATGAGAGTAAAACTGTAATTATTACTGAAAAATCTCAATTGGATCTCTATTTGGATGAGCCGAAGATTGAATTTGCATTTTATGAAGATTTGGATGTCTTGAAATATTGGAAATCTCAGAAAAACCGATACCCAATTCTTGCACATTTGGCATGTGATGTTTTAGCTATTCTCATTACCACCGTCGCATCAGAGTCATCATTTTCTATTGGTGCGCGTGTGCTTACCAAGTATAGAAGTTGTATACTTCCTAAGAAAGTGCAATCTCTTATTGTGCTCGTAATTGGTTACATGGCTACGGTAACTTTATTTTAAACTCTTTTTAATATATTAATCTATTGTTACTTTTACTTAATATTAACATTTATGTTTTTTTATTTAAATGTAGGAAATGATGTTAATGAAGAAGATGAAGCGAATGCAGTTATTAAAACATTTTATCAAGTGAAGGGTCCAATGTGCAAGTTATTGATGATTCATAGGGTTTGTTTTCACCTTTTCTTAATGGCATTGGTTTAAACAGTTTAATGTTTTTACACTTAATGGCATTTGTTAAGTGAAAAGGGTTGCTGCCTTGCTGGAAACTGAAAAGGGTTGCTGGAAGGAAACTGGAACTGGAAAGGGTTGCTGGAAACTGGAGGAAGCTGGAAAGGGTTGCTGACTTGCTGGAAACTGGAAAAAATGATGGTTGCTGGAAACTTGATTTTTGAAAGCAATAGACAGTTGTTTCTAGACTTCATGGTTTTGTTATAAACTTTGATCATTAATAGCTTCTAGATTTCTTGTATTGTTATCATGTTATGTAAGAAGTTGGATTTTGTTATAAACTTTTATCATGATCGTCTATTGTGATTGCGTCTTCTTGTCCCGTATTGTCCCGAGGCCTATAGGTGCCCAGCCGGTTCGGACCGCCGGTTTCGGTTCTGAACCGGCGGTTCACCAGCCCGTCCAGCATTGAATCGAAACCGGCTCGGTTATTCACGGTTCCGGTTTTCGGTTCGAACCGGCCGTACCGGTTCCGGTTTGAACCGTCAATTTCAAAAATAAAAAATAAAATACGGCGGCCGCCCAAGAGGGTCGAAGTATTACGGCGCCCACCCAAGTCAGCCCTAACTTTTTCCTTTCCAAATTTTTAACAGTTTTTTTCAAAAAATAGTTAAATTTTTAACAGTTTCTGTTAAGTTTTATAAAAAAATTATTTTTTAAATTTTTTTTTTTGGATAAATAAGGCTATTTTAGACTTTTGTTTACTACATACATTTTTTGCAAAAAGTTATATAAAAAAAATTATGAATTTTGAAAGAAATAAAACTTAACTTTTTTTAAAAAATAAACGAAAGTATATAAAAGAAAAAGGGACGGTACCCTTAAATTTTATTAATTAAAATAAAATTACAAAAGAGGGGGACAACCAACCTTACCTTTTTATAAATAAGGGGGGACATTTAGAAGCCTTTACCTCAGCCTAACTATACAATTAAATAAAAATAAATCTAATCTAAAGTCTAATCTATAAAATTATAATTAACCTAATCTAAAGTCTAAAGAGCGGCGTAGTTCATTCGGCTTCGCTCCCCGATGTATCTTCATCAAATGCCTCCTCCTCCTCGGAACTACTTCTTTTATCTTGAAGCTGTAGTTCGGCTCTATGCCAATCGCCGAGCAACATTTGATATTCTAAATTATATGGAGACAACCTTGACCTTCGATCGGACAAGACATTTCATTCTACACTAAATACTTCTTCTACAGCGACGGTTGAGGCGTGAGCGGCTAGGATCTCCTTTGCTATCAATGATAGAATAGGATAGTTGTTTGCCCTTCGTGCCCACCACTTTACAATATCAAATTCTTCCATAGGCTCAAAAGAAGTGGTTAAATAATTTTCAAGTTCAACATAAGTGGAGCCACCTCGTTGACGTTTTTGAGTTCTAGAACTAATTAAATTATCTATAAAGTTAAAGGGATCGCTATCTTCGTGAGAACTACCACCTACATTTTCACTACTAGGATAAAAAATATTACCAAAAAGATCATAATATTCTCTATAAAGTGCATATACAATATTTTTAGTCTCAGTTACAACGTCTTTTGCCTTTGGGATAGGTCTATCTAAAAATAAATCAAGGCCAGTGGAAAATAGATTCTTATAATAATAATCAAGTATTTGTTCTAAACCATCTTCTCTTATCCTAGGATCTAATAGTTTATCTACTAAAAATAATAGGGGAATGTTCAAAAAATATTTAAGCCATTTTGTTCTCATCATACTAATACATTCACCTAAAATTGGACAATTTTTAAAATGCATAAATATATAACTAATTTTAGCGGCGTGTTCTAAAACTAACGGTGAAGTGGGATAGTAAGAACCAGATAATTGTACGGTAGCATCTTTAAAAACTTTCAAAATTTTCTTTAAATTATTACAAACATCCCATTAATGAGGTAATATTATAGTTGAATACTCTATTTGTTGAATAAACTGATACAATAGTTCACGAAAATCATAAGAGTCGGATAACATTTTATAAGTGAAATTCCATCGATTTGGAACATCTAGGGAAAATCTTTTAGGTGGGATATTATTTATTTTACAAAATCTAATCCACAATTTTGTTACGCTATGATTTCTCATTATATAAGCAAGAACTTCCTTAATTGGGGCTACATATTCCTTTAAAGTTGATAAACCATCTTGCACACACAAATTTAAAATATGACATATGCACCTAACATGAAAAAATTTACCCCCAATGGATGGTTGACAAATATCAATGAGTGATGGTAGACTAGCAGTGTTATTAGCAGCATTATCAAATCCAATTGAAAAAATTTTGTGAACTAATCCATATTCTTGTAAAACTCTAGCAGTTTTGTTACAAATATTTTAAGCATTATGAACAGTATCAAAAGATTTATATGCAATTAATCGTTTTTGTAATTTCCAACTACTATCAACCCAATGACATGTAATTCCTATATAGCTATGAGTTTGCCAATGGTCACTCCATATATCGGCACATATTGATAATTTTTGGGATAAATCTTTAAACGTATTAATTAAAGTTAATTTCCCTCGTAGATATTGAGCTTTAGTATCGAGCTTTAGTATCACGAGTACTTGTATTTTTATTAATTTCTTTAGCCGCGGGATTTAAACAAAGTTGTGCCATATGAGAACATAATCTATCATTACTAAAATTAAAGGGCAATCCTTTAGCAGCAGTATATTTTGCCATTTCTCTTCTATACGTTGCATTATCAAATTTAAATAATTGCGAAGACGTACCTTGTGAGGGTCCCGTAAATCCTTGTAGGTGTGTTTGATCTTGGGCATCTCCAACTTGGTCGGGGTGCTTTGACGTCAAGTGTCTTTTAAATGTTCCATAACCACCTCCATGGGTAAAGGCAAATTTTTTAGTGCAATGGTTGCAAGAAACAGTGTATTGGTTGGTACCTTCAATTGACTCTTTTGAAAAGTGCACGGTCATGATGTCCGACCTTCCCGTGGTTCGAACTCCTCGACCTCGACCTCGGATTTTACCATCACCTCGCGCTTCACTTTGGGTTTGAGTGGTTTGAGTGTTACTCCCTTCGGTATGACCATGACCACCCATTGGAAATATTGTATCAACTTCGTCATCGCTCAATTCGAGCGGTTCATTTGGAATTGGTTGTATATTATCCCAAATGGAATCATCGGGGGGGGGGGAATTGGATGCGTAGTTGCCTTATTCTTTCCCTTATCGCCACTGCCGCCACGAGATGAAGACATTTTTTTTGGTGAAAAGATGGAATTATGTGAAAAAATGGAATTATGGAGACTTTGAAAGTTTGAGATAATATAGAGATTAGTTGAGAGTTGAGAGAGAAATTGAGAGAATGAGTAGAGAATGGTGTGAAAAAAATGAAGGGAGGGGGAGGGTATTTATAGGTTGGAAAATGGAGAGAAAAAGAAAAAAAAAACGTTTTTTTTTTACATTTTGGTCCCTAAAACGGTTAATTTTTTATTTTTTTTTACATTTTGGTCACTAAACAGTCAAAATGACCGTTAGCTAACGGTCATTAAACAAGCATCATCGGATCAGCCAAATCAACGGCCCAGATCAACTATCCGTTAGGTTGCCGGTTTCGGTTCGTGAACCGCCGGTTCCGGTTCCGGTTCACGGTTCATGAACCGGTGGCTCACCGGTTTTCGAATGTACGAACCGTAATCGGACCGGAAAACCGTCGGTTCACGGTTCAGGTGGTTCGGTTTCCCTCCGGTTTTGGGCCGGTCCGGTTCCGATCCGAACCGGCGGTTCGAAATCGGTTGGGCATCTCTACCGAGTCCCGAAGTGGGTTTGGGACGGGAAATTTTAGGCCCGCGAAGAATTCGGGACGTTCTGTCCCATCCCTATAGAAGCGGGATATCATAGTTTCGTCCCGTCCCGTTATCACGAATTGACGGCTCTAGTCTTCTCCGACAACTTATGTAAATTGTCGACAACACCATCCCTGGCCAATTAAACAGCACCATCACCTTCGTCATCTCTAATCCAACATCACTACCCCCATCTCTGATGTTCCATTCATCTTTTTCATAGACACCGCCTCAATTTAAGTCATATCCAATCATCCTTTCTGTCACAACTCACAACCTGCCATTCAATATGACGGTGGGAATTAGTTGAAGAAGGTGTTTTTTTAGGGGGAGATGAGGGACGTCATTGAAGCAAATTGAAGGGGAAGAGTTGGGGTGTAAAGGGAAGGGTTTTAATGAAGATGTTGTTAGTGGGTGGGGATCTGGGTGGGTTTTTTCTTTTTCTTTTTCTTTTTCTTTTTTTTTGAGTAATTTTTTTTTATTTATAATTTTCTTATTTATTATGTCGTTAGTATATTTTGCGATAATTTTTATTCAATTAAAGTTGCCAAATTATAAAATTATATATTGAGAAAATTCAATAACTTATTTTATTATTAGTTATTTTATATTGCTAATATGAAATTTATTTATTGATTAAATATATTTTTTATTTTTTAGTTATACTTTAATTTATTTATTTAGTATTTTAAAATAAATTTTACTTGCTTTCAAAAAATTATTTCAATCTTTCTAATGTAGGAAATTTTATCTAACCCCATTAAATGGAAAATCTATTCAATTTGAACCACTTTGTTAATCACGTGCGAGGCACATGGGATATAACTGACTTTTCTAACGAATTTTGTCATAAAGCCCTTAACTGAAGAAAATTTTACACATTGGGTCCTGATATGGCGAAAAAAATATAGTAAAGCCCCGTGTATATAAGACCCCCCTCGAGTTTAGCCCCTAAAATGCAATTTTCTCTTAAATAAATTTAGTCGAAAATGCACCAAAAATCACTCAATTATGGATGTTGTGTGAATTTGATCATTAAACTATTGTTTGTTCTATTTTTATTATTGAACTATTTTTTTGTTGCATGTGAGGTCACTCCTCTTAACTCTGCTTGTTTTTAGCCGTTAAAACCCCACTCAAAACCACCCAATTGAGCTCCTTTTTACTAATAAACCCGTTAAAACCCCACTCAAAACCTGCAAATCCATGACGGTAAGCTTATCTGCTTTACTGTGCAGAAACAAGCCTCTTTTACCCTCACCTGACACCAACCCAATTGAGCTCACCCCTCCCTCTTCCCCTCCTCCCAATCACAGCCACCCCCACTTCGCCCCACCGCAACCACCCACTTACCCTTTACCGTATCTCCCTCTCTCCCTTGGCTGGATTCATTGACGGGAAAAGAATTCCAGTCGTAAGATTCGATGAGACGACTAGGCAACAGGAAGATACAACAATAGCAATAACATTTCCAATCTTAACAAGAAACGAATCATATAAGCTAACCCACCTCAGACTCATAAATCATCAATGGGTGTTGGAAAAAAAAATAAGAATTCTTTCTTCTTCTGCAAATGGTTTTTGAAAAAATTGATTTTTTATACTTTTTCTTCTTCTTCCATCGAGCTCACAAAATTGCATGGAAAACAATGGTTTTTGGAAAACTAAATTTATGCTGGGGAAAGATGGGGGAGATGGCCGAAAATTCTGGAGAAGGAGTGTTTGAAGTAGGAAAAAGGTTAGGGAAGAAAGGTAGGGAAGTTTTCCAAATTTAGGCCCCGTTTGTTTCACCGGAAAATATTTTTCGAAAAACATTTTCCGTAAAATAACTCGTTTTTTGTTGTTTGGTTATTTTTCGGAAAACCGTAAAATATTTTCCGTTGTTTGGTTGTTTTAAGGAAAACGTTTTCCGTAAAATAACTCGTTTTCCGGTGTTTGGTTGTTTTTCGAAAAATGGAGAAAATGTTTTCCGGAAAACATTTTACGCCCTTCCTAAGTAAAACGACTTACTGACCTTGTCCTAAGTAAAATATTTTCCGAAAAATGGTGCCCTTCATGTACAATTCATATTTCACAAGGTACAACATTCTACTTCTTCATTCTAATAATAATAATAATAATAATAATAATAATAATAATAATAATAATAATAATAATAATAATAATAAAAAATAAAAAAAATTAATAAAAATAAATAAATAAATATAATAATAATAATTAAAATAATAATAATAATAATAAATAATTAAATAATAATAAAAATAATAAATAAATAATAATAATAATAATAAATAATAATAATAATAATAATAATAATAATAATAATAATAATAATAATAATAATAATAATAATAATAATAATAAATAAATAATAGTAATAGTAATAGTAATAGTAATAGTAATAGTAATAGTAATAATAGTAATAGTAATAGTAATAGTAATAGTAATAGTAATAGTAATAGTAATAGTAATAATAGTAATAATAAAACATTTTTCAAAAAATATTTTTCTTACCAAACAGCCGAAAATATTTTACGCCCTTCCTAATTAAAACATTTTCCTTACCAAACAGCCGAAAACATTTTACGCCCTTCCTAAGTAAAATATTTTTCGAAAAATATCTTCTTTTACAGGAAAACATTTTACAGGAAACATTTTCCGAAAAATATTTTACGTCGAAACAAACGGAGCCTTATCCCCCAAAAGTCTTGTCGTTCAAAGCACGTGACAAATTAACGTCAAAATATTAACAAAGTTAGAGGAGTGATGATTTTTTTCTCAAATAATTCTATTTAAAAAACATATATAACAAAATAACTCACATTTGAAACTATTTTCCTAAATGTCCCACTTTTTAGAACTCATTACACGGTGTAGCAATTTCAATATGTTACCGGTGAAACTCGCTACACAGTGTAGCGAGTTTGGTTTAATTAGGGTTTGGTGTTTGAATTAATCGGTTTAATTATCTAAAGCATAACTCGCTACACCGTGTAGCGAGTTTGACTGGCCACACAGAACTCGCTACATGGTGTAGCGAGTTTAGAAAAATCTCATTTCCCCTTTCCGACTTACAATCCGTTGAAAGAAAAAAAAAACTAAACACTTGCCGCCGGTAGAAGAAGAAAGAGAAAAGAAGGAGAAATTTTGCCATTATTATTATCATCAAATTCAAGCTTTTCATCCCCAAAATTTCATTATTGTAAGTTTACATTCATGTTTTTTACTTCATTGTGTGTTGATTTTGCTTTGATTTGAGTATTTGTTTACTTGCAAATTAGGTTTATTCAACTCAATTGTTGATATATTTTGAACTCAATTGTTAGTATAATTGATTTGAGTTGTTGTAAATGTTGATATTGAACTCAATTAGTGTTGTTATTGAACTCAATTATAGGTATATTTGATCTCAATTGTTGGAATATTTGAACTCAATTGTCGTATATTTGAAATCATGGGGTTTTAAACTCATTTTGTGGGCTTTTTTGAACTCAATTGTTAGTATGTTTGTTATTTCATTTAGAAGTATTTGATATTAAAATTGAGTTTATTTTGTTGAAACAGATGGATACCTTCGTTGATCCTGGGCCTATCGATAACTCTGTTTTAACTGAACATGAGAACCACAGAGTTCGTTTTATTTGGGCCGGACAGCAGGTTGCTAGTCCCCTCTCATTTTGTTGTGGTGGCACGTTGGCGGATAGAATAGCACCGAGGATTTTGTCTAGATTAGCTGAGTGTTACTTTAGTGGAGTTTGTTACATAGGGAGAATTCAACATGATTATGGGTTGCTGGAGGCCTTGATCGAGAGATGGCGTCCGGAGACCCATTCATTCCACCTCCCGGTTGGTGAGATGACGATTACCCTAGAGGATATCAGCATGATTTCCGGGTTTTCGATTGATGGGGATGTTGTTACTGATGCTGACATCCCAGATCTTATAGACTGGTGAGTGGTATGCCACCAGATTTTAGGGGCTGTCCCATCTCCCGGAGATATGGATAGGAGTAGTCTAAAGCTATTGTGGATTACTAGTCAGTTTCCACACTTCCATGACCTCGCTGATGATTCCCCGAATGACATTGTTGATATGTACACTCGGGCATATATTATGCTCACCTTAGGTTCTACGGTGATGCCAGATCGTACGAACAACAAGGTTAAGTTGTATTATCTCCCTCTGCTTCGGGAGCTTTCGAGGGCCTGGATGTACAGTTGGGGAAGCGCATCGCTGGCTTTTCTACATCGAGAGTTGTGTAGTGTGACTAACCCTTTGACGAGCTAGTGCGGTAGATTTATCAACATTTTACATGTATGTTTATCTCATTTTAATGTGCATTAAGTTGTTGGTTTTAAGTTTGATTTCAAATTATTGGCATTAGTTATAGTATTTGATATAGATTTTATTGATATAGATTTGGTCTTGGGAACGGTTGCTATATGTGCAACCTGGAATTTGAAGGCGAAACATTGATTCGGACTTCGAGCACATGCCACTGGGATGCAGGTATACATATATCATACGTTATTTTCTCATCGTTATAGTTTTTTTTAACTGTTGCTTATAATTATTCTTTTTTATGAAATTTCAGGTGGACCGGATCATCATTGTATCTCAAGGAGGTTACTACCCGTAACCTGCGAGGCTATCGTGATCAGTTGGCCAAGCTAACAGATGATCAGGTTTTGTGGCACCCCTATAGAGATAGATATGCTCTTCAGTCGGATCGTGTTCTGAGGCAGTTTGGCATGCTGCAGGGGGTCCCGAAACCATGCGAAACTCAGAGGGACTTGCACAGAGTTGATAGGCGTGGAAACTGTTAGTGTAAATCGCAAATGATAACCTGAATGATTTCCCATATTCCAGATGATATCTCAGATGATTTCCTGTGCTGGAATTTATATACTTGTACATTTCTTGATTATTTATTTATGTACTAATGTGCTAATATAATCTGTATAGTATATGTTGTATGTCCATATTTCAGGTTGCAATATGATGGTAGAATGAGCTAAAAACGTGGAGGAACATGGAAAAGAAAGATTTATGCATAAATAACGTTTTTTTTGCATAAACCGTTTCAAGAGTTACCTTGTATCAACAATAATAAAAATGTGGGAAGACTATTTCAAATGAGTTGTTGCTGATTCAAAGAGAGTACAAGATGGAGAAAGCTTGTGAGTACAAGGCATTGAAGCATGGGCTTGGAGAACAAGTATACGGTTGCTATAATTGAGGAATGTGGGCGCATGAAGTGAGGATCAAGTCCAACCACTTCCCAACTCTCCCTCAATGTCCAAGACAACCCCAAGGCTGTTTATTTGAGTAGCCTTCAAGTTATTGAAGACTATAAATATGCTTGGAAGGAGTCTCTTGAAGATATGCCAATTACACACTTCACACCTTCAAAGCATTTAGAGATAGAGTTCTTTGTGGTTCGTTTCATCCATCCTCCCTTGTAATTTTGCACTTGATTACATTGGTATCAATTTGTGTGTTGGCTAGGATTGGATTTTGTTCTTTATCTCTTGTTCCATAGAACTTCCATTGTATTAGTTTAGAGAACACAATTTCGGCTTTTGTAATTATTTTTATAAAGTGATTATAAAGTCTTGCCTAGAAGGCATCCTCAAGTTATATAATTTATATAACTTGAGAAAACAATTTTGGTGTTATTATTCCGCTGCAATCTCTTTTACAAAATTGTTTTTATTTTCGAAGTGTTTGTGTGCTAACTCAAGTGCTATCGTTGGTTCTGTTATCACCTTGGATATCATTTGTGTTTCTGGCCGTGACAATTTCAGAAACAATCTTGTGATTTGGAGCGACCGCCATCAACAATACATTGTACTTTGGAGATAGCGGCGAAACTTCTATCTTGGAGGGTCCCAGGCTTTCACGTTATGCATTACACCGATCCATATATGATGTGGTATCGGAGCATAACATGCATTTTGTTCAGAACCCCCTTCATATAAAGGACGCTGGATACCGATCGGTTGCTCCTTTCCCAGAGGGCGTGGTAAGTATTTACATTTTTCAAGTTATTATTTCTAGTTTTTTTTTTTTTTAAAACAAAACTTCAATTTATTAACTTATGTCTCATACTTATTTTTTTTGCTATAAAAACAGGTGCAGAACCTTCAACGTATGCATGTCAGTAATGAGGAGGAGGAGCATACTCAACAAGCTGAGTTACGAAGGTTGATTAGACACACGCTCACGGGAGTTAGGGAGCAGCAACGAATTGAGGCTGCAGCACCTCCACCGCCGATAGATCGTGTACATGGGGTAGAACCTCGACATCGTCGGGTTAGACGTCATGCACAACCACAACCCCAGCCAGAGCCAGAGCCCGAGGTCCAGCCAGAGCCCGAGACTCAGTATGATGGACTCTTTGATATAGATTCATAGTGGGTAGCTACTCAGGTGGAGGAGCACGAGGAGAGGATTATATTCGATGTTGAGGAGGGTATATATTCAGGTACTTACCCTCGTCACGACCTGAGTCAGGCGAGGGGATTATAAATGATGATGATGATTTTATTGAACCTCCATCTAGGAATTTTCACACGCCCGTATATTTGGGAAGTGGCTTTAGGGTTTCTTCATCATCCTCACGAGCGGATCTTCCACCCTTCTCTGATCCGGCTACTATTTCATCTAGTAGGGTACATCTTACCCCTGCTCAACGGGATGAGTTAACTAGAAGAGGGTCTCGGGAGCGGCATCCGATGAATAAGTTCACCCCGGCTGCCTATGATAGAAAGTATGATAGGAGAAATAAGTGAAAATATTTTTTTATTTAGATCTAATAAAACTTTGTATTATTAGTTGTTTTATTATTATTGTAAGAAAATATTTATGTATTTTCTGTATGATTTTTTAAGTTTTTATTTGGATGTTTGTTGCATGGTTTTTTAAATGTTTGTACATTTTAGTATATTTGTATATTATTTTGAGACTTTAGTACATGTTTTGAAACCGAATTTAAGTCAAACCAAATCCAAATGAAAAACAAAGTCATATTCAAACAACAAACAACACAAACTGTATAACCAATCAAAATTACATCAAAGTCATGCTCAAACGAAATCCAAATGAAATACAAAGTAAATCCAACAACTCAAACATAAATTACATGAAAAATATTCTTCTACTCCCTAATGTTTGGGCATCTACGACGGTTGTGGCCTTCTTGTTTGCATGATGAACATAGAGTCTTCCGTTTATCTGGTTGAAAGTCCATACAATTTCGGAAGCGTCTTGATCTAGGCCGTCCGGACTTCGCAGAACGTCGAAGGTGGGGATTAGGGAAAAAAATGTGGCACCAAACCATCCACATCCCAATAGTCCTCATGGGGGATTGGTTCAAATGTTCCCTTCCATGTCTTGTAGTATTTTCTAATGGTGTAAAATGGAAAAACGAAAGAACGACCATCAAGATGTTGGACATGGCAACATGCAAGAAGATGGGAACATGGCATGTGATAGACAACCCATTTACCACATGTGCAGGTACGCTCATTAAATCGGACAATTTGGATATTCCCACCTTTATCACCCTAATGTGCGGTTGTCACTTGATACACCCCCATCTCATGATTGTTGAACCTCCTAACTGTTGGGTTTTACGGGTCCATGCGCAACGGAATTAAGCATTAAAAACATAAAACCCAAGAAGCCCTAGGATCCGTTCTATACAATTAATTTGAATATCAATGAAATAGAATTAAACCAACCTTGAAACGCTTTCCGGTCTTGAGCTATCGAACGATTTGACTATGTGATATTGAATCACAAACTTCGTTCTTCAACTTGCTTGAACTCTAGGTCTTGATCGATGAACGAGCGAAGACCCTCTTTTGGTATCCACACCTTCGAATGAATCCAAGAACAATTTCTTGTCGATTGCTAGATCTAAACCTTGAAGAATATTGAGAGAATTTGATTGTGAATTTTGCTTTAAAATTTCGGCTAGGCTTTTAGGTCTGACAGAACCCCTGTATTTATACTACAAATAGTGTAAATACCTCTTCTAATCAAATTAGGAGAGACAGGCTGTCAATACCGCGTATTGGCCTATTATGTCGCGCGGTATATCAAGCCTTTGGCTTGATATGTCGCGTGACATAAGTAGCCGCTCGTGTCTCTCAATCATTCTTCCTCCTGCTTAACCAATTCATTCTAGTTGTGTGTGTGACCCAATAGGATTACATCATGTTGGCAATGAGATCGATCATATCGAACCTCATAAGACATAAGCGGACTCTAGCAAGCCATTATGTCTACCCAAATGATGTAACGTAAGAGTTCACGTTTCCAACGGTGTACTCCCATTTATCCCTTTTTGTCTCACGATGTTATATTGAACACAAGTCATGGTCCATGTCGACTTGTTTATTGTTCAATGCTTTCTCGATTCTTGAGTATAATGATAATTCCAATCATATTGGGGTACGGCCATACACTTTCATCATTATCACTCATCGAGGGGCCCAAGCATAACATCTCTCTTCCGAGGGACAAACTCCTTCTTGACTTATCATCCTTCCCATCATGAATCCGATCATGCCAATGATAGCCTTTATAGATATCGTGTTAAGATATCGTTTGACTAAAATCAAACATGGCTTTCATCATATGTAAGGTTATGATAGTCTCGTGTCTAGGAAATAAATGAAGTAACCGTATGAGATTTAAGTATGACATTTGACCATTACATAAATCTCATGCGGGTCATGTCCAAATACTTGTTCTCTAACAAGTACCCATAATTTCAATGTGCATCTCTTATGCATATAATCATCACATGATTATCCATTGACAATTATACTAATCTATTCTCTTAATAATTAGGACAAAGTGATTATTATAAACAAATATACAAAACATATAATAATCAAATAATAAACATCTCATATAATAATAAATAATGTCAACACATAAGTCTATCAATCATAGGCCTAGGGCATAACACCAACAGCCTCCCACTTGCACTAGGCCCAATCTACCATGTATCGAATACCCATGGACCTAACATGACCATCATGTTTAGCTTGTGAGAGAGCCTTAGTTAGTGGGTCCGCCACGTTGTCATCGCTGTCTACTCCGCATATCTTAACGTCTTCCCTTTCACATATCTCACGGATAATGTGGAAACGTCGAAGTATGTGTTTGGATCTCTCGGTGTGATCTTGGTTCCTTTGCTTGTGCAATGGCACCATTGTTATCACGATGTAAAGTTCAATAGGATCTCCGATGCTTGGAACGACTTCCAAATCACTAATGAACTTCTTGATCCAAAGCTGCTTCCTTAGCCTTGCATCGGATGCCGCTATGTACTCGGCTTCGGTTGTAGAATCGCCGACGGTACTTTGCTTGGAACTTTTCCAACTCACGGTGCCTCCATTAAGCATAAACAAAAATCCAGACTGCGTTCTAAAATCATCTTTGTCAGTTTGGAAGCTAGCACGTGTAGCCTTTGACTACAAGATCTTCTTCCATTCCTCCAAAGACCAAGAATGCATCCTTAGTTCTTCGTAAGTACTTAAGGATATTCTTGACTCGCTATCCAATGTGGTTCACCGGGATCGGATTGGTACCTACTCGTCATGCTTAGAGCACACGAGACATCGGGTCTAGTACATAACATAGCATACATGATAGACCCAATTGCCGAAGCATATGGAATACCATTCATTCTCTTTCGCTCATCATTAGTCTTTGGACATTGATTCTTGCTAAGAGATATACCATGCAACATTGGCAAATTCCCTCTTTTAGAATTTTCCATTTGGAATCTTCTAAGGACTTTGTCAATGTAAGTACTTTGACTTAAACCAATCATCCTCTTGGATCTATCTCTATAGATCTTGATACCAAGGATATATGCGGCTTCGCCCATATCTTTCATTGAAAAGCACTTTCCCAACCAAGACTTGACAGTCTCTAGTGCAGGAATGTCATTTCCAATGAGTAAGATATCGTCGACATACAACACTAAAAATAGTGCTACGCTCCCACTAATTTTCTTGTATACACAAGGTTCATCTTCGTTCTTGATAAAACCAAACTCCTTGATTGCTTCTTCAAAACGTAGATTCCAACTCCTTGAAGCTTGCTTCAATCCATAAATGGATTTCTGCAACTTACACACCTTGATAGAATTTTCTGGACTGACAAAACCTTCAGGTTGTATCATGTATACATCCTCAAGTAACTTCCCATTAAGGAAAGCTGTTTTGACATCCATTTGCCATATCTCATAGTCATAATATGCAGCTATGGCAAGTAAAATTCTAATAGACTTAAGCATAGCTACAGGCGAAAAAGTTTCATCATAGTCTATGCCATGAATCTGCCTATATCCCTTAGCTACTAGCCTAGCCTTATAGGTGTGCACCTTCCCATCCATGTCGGTCTTCTTCTTGAAAACCCATTTGCACCCTATGGTTTTTACACCTTCGGGTGGATCAATCAAGTTCCAAACTTGATTATCAGCCATGGATTGTAATTCGGACTTCATGGCTTCTTGCCATTTTTCCGAATCCGGAGCGGACATCGCTTCTTGATAGCAAGTGGGTTCATCATTTTCGATTAACTCCACTTCATCACTTTCCGTAACGAGAAATCCATATCTCTCGGGTTCGGATCGTGATCTACCACTTCGGCGAGGAACTTGTGCATCTTGAACCGGTTCCACAACGGTTTGTGAACTTGGTTCAGTTTCTACCATTGGTTCAATGTTGTTTTTGGGTTCTCGAACTTCTTCGAGATCTATTTTACTCCCACCGGTTCCTTTGCGAAGAAACTCCTTTTCTAAGAAAGTACCATTTCGAGCAACAAACACTTTGTTCTCGTTTCGGTTGTAGAAATAGTATCCTTTGGTTTCCTTAGGATATCCCACAAAAACACATTTATCGATTTAGGTGCTAGCTTGTCGGAAGTTAACTTCTTGACATATGCATCACAACCCCAAATCTTCATGAAAGACAAACTAGGTTTTCTTCCATGCCACATCTCATATGGGGTCTTTTGAACCGATTTGGTAGGAACTCGTTTATAGTGAAAGCAGCAGTTTCCAGTGCATGTCCCCAAAAGGATAAAGGAAGCTCAACTTGACTCATCATAGAACGAACCATGTCCAACAAAATTATATTCCTCCTTTCAGAAACACCATTCCATTGTGGTGTTTCGGGTGGAGAGAGTTCGAAACGATTCCACAACTCTTAAGATGATCACAAATTCTTGGCTCAAATATTCACCACCTCGATCGGATCGAAGTACCTTAATAGTTTTGCCAAGTTGATTTTGCACCTCATTTTGAAATATTCGAAATATCTCAAACGATTCACTCTTATGTTTCATTAGATAAACATATCCAAATCTACTATAATCATCGGTGAATGTTATGAAGTACCGAAATCCTCCCCTAGCATCGCTACTCATAGGCCCACATACATCGGTATGTATGAGTCCTAATAAGTCGCCCGCCCTTTCACCGGTTTTGGTAAATGGGTCCTTGGTCATCTTGCCAAGTAAACAAGATTCGCATGTCTCATATGATTCATAATCACGTGAGTCCAAAAATCCATCTTTGTGGAGTTTAGAAATGCGTTTCTCGTTTATATGGCCAAGACGACAATGCCATAAGTAAGTGTGGTTTACATCATTGGGTTTAGATTTCTTGTTAATGTTATAGACATCATTATCGCGATTTTCAACATCAAGAATATAAAGGCCATTGAATGAAACAAAGCAGATACAATAATGCATATCACTCTTGTAAATAGAAAATTTCTTATCACATATAAGAAAAATTAAAACCTTCATTATCCAAACATGAAATCGAAATAATATTCCTACTTAAAGCTGGAACGTAATAACAATTGTTCAAAACAAGTATTAGTCCACTAGGTAAAGTAACTTCATAAGTTCCTACGGCTAATGCAGCAACTCTTGCTCCATTCCCCACACGTAGGTCCACTTCACCTTCCTTAAGCATCCTTCTGTTCTTTAGACCCTGCACATTTAAACAAATGTGAGTTCCACATCCGATATCCAATACCCAAGAACTAGAAGTAGATAGGAATATATCTATAACAAAGATACCTGAAGTTGAAGCAACTCCTTTGCTCTTCTTCAGTGCTTCCTTGTATTTTGCGCAATTTCTCCTCCAATGTCCAATCTCATTGCAATGGAAGCAGATTGCGTCCTCTTGGGACTTAGGCTTAGCCTCTTTAGGCTTGGAGGCCTCTTTGGTCTTGGCAACCTTTGCCTTAGGATTAGCAACCTTTGCTTTTCCTTTGCCCTTGAACCCTTTCCCCTTGTTAACCATTAGCACTTGATCGGTCTTCTTCTCGACAATACTGGTTTCCGCAGTAGTCAACATTTGAACTAACTCGGAAAGGTTTCTATTCATTCCACCCATGTTATAGTGCATTATGAAATGACTAAAACTTTTAGGTAATGAATTCGGTATTATGTCGGTAGCCAACTCTTGGCTAATTGGAAAACCGAGCCTTTCAAGATGCTCAATGTGGCCCTTTAACTTGAGAGCATGGGGACCAACGGCTTGTCCTTCACTCATCTTGCATGAGGTCAAGGATGCAACCGTGTTTGTACCTTTCTTGCCTAGCTTGAATTTGGAACATTTCCATCGCCCGATTGTTTAAGTCGATCGTCCCCAAGTGCTCAAGATTCTTTTGAAGACTCTTGCACATGGCGGAGAGCATAAGGCAACTAACATACGTAGAGTCACGCTTGTGCTTCGGATATTGTTCCCTTATTGCCCTAGCAAAGACATTGGCGGCAGGTTCAGAGTGGAATAGGTTCGGTGAGAACGCACGGTTTCTCCTCTTGTTTGAGAACAATTCTCAAACTACGGATCCAATCCATATAGTTTGTACCATTCTCTTCCAACTTTTCCTTCTCAAGGACGGATCGCGATGAAAAGTGATTATTGTTTGATGCCATTTATTCTACAAAAGATATACATAAAATATGAACACATATAAGTAAACATATCATATGAGAAGTATAGTGCATTTAAATAAATGCTCCCACTAAATTATACACCTTCAAATGCAAATAAGCATAATATACATTTAATGGGCTAAGATCCAACTTTAATTCAATTTCAAGTTTGCTATGGCAAACCGCTCAAAATTAAATTAATTAGGTAGAAAACATCAATCATATCACATATATGACTCTTAGATCTTTTATGAGATCAATTCAAGACATCATATGTCTAGGCATATTTTTAATCTCATCTTATGCCTTGGGTCCAAAACCATTTTGATAACCCAATTAAGTTCATTCACTTTAAAACGTATAGGAACCACCATTTCCTCATCTTGCTCGCATTCGGAATAGAATCAAAGCACCTTGCTATGGCAAGCCCACCCAAAACTATCCGAATGGTCTCAAAGTGTTTTTAATCATGAATTGGCATAAAGAACTTAAAAGTTAAATGAAGGTTCTTTAAAGGTAGATTATAAGCACATCGTAAAGATAGTCAAAATCATGCACCGGGTAAGTTCGGGGAAGATAGGTGAGCCGCAAGGACTTCTTAAGTACCAACTCTTCCTTAGCATTTAACTCTCCTAGACATGCATAATTAGAAATCAACTACGATTAGGCAACATAATCCTTACCTTTTATAAACAATCGGTTTCCTTTTTAAATTTCGCGTATTTATGACTTGTTTCCATAAACAATCATAAGATCCAAAATTTACAATGTCTAAATCTAAACATATTAGGAAACTAAATATCATGTTTCAACTAAACATCTAATTTAATAATTCTTAACAATTAAGAACAAATAATTCATGCATCGCAACAATTAATAAAACACATTTAAATTAATTAAGCATGCATAAACAATGAATCAATCTAGCAATGGACTTATAAACTCAATTTTTATAACATCCAGCTTTTCATACACATTGCAATAATTATTAAAATCATATTTTAATCAATTAATCATGTATATTAATGAATCAATCTATCGCGGACTTATAAATTCAATTTTATAACATCCAGTTTTCATATTAACATATCGATTGTAAACACAATCATAGAATAGCTGAAAATTTGAATAAACGGTGCCGGTTTTGGCTTGTTATGTCGCGTGACAACATCGGCCATAGGCTTAATATGTCGCGCGACCTAACATGCCGAGATAACTCCGAATACCACATGGCTCGATATGTCGCACGACATATGCAAACAAAGTTACAGGATTTTATTCGAACCAATACAGATTACGGCCAATTAAATCACATAAAACAGCCTTTTTGGCTGATTTAATCCAAGATAAATTGAAAACGATTTTCACATTGTTTCACATAAACAATTAAAATTCTATCACATTCAAAACATGCAATAAGCATATAAACAATTTATATCTTAAACCTAGCATGTTAATTCAAACTTAATCATACGAACGGGGCTTTGATACCCTTTGTTGGGTTTTACGGGTCCATGCGCGGTGAATTAAGCATTAAAAACATAAAACCCAAGAAGCCCTAGGATCCGTTCTATACAATTAATTTGAATATCAATGAAATAGAATTAAACCAACCTTGAAACGCTTTCCGGTCTTGAGCTATCGAACGATTTGATTATGTGATATTGAATCACAAACTTCGTTTCTTCAACTTGCTTGAACTCTAGGTCTTGATCGATGAACGAGCGAAGACCCTCTTTTGGTATCCACACCTTCGAATGAATCCAAGAACAATTTCTTGTCGATTGCTAGATCTAAACCTTGAAGAATATTGAGAGAATTTGATTGTGAATTTTGCTTTAAAATTTCGGCTAGGCTTTTAGGTTCGACATTAACCCCGTATTTATACTACAAATAGTGTAAATACCTCTTCTAATCAAATTAGGAGAGACAGTCGTCAATACCGCGTATTGGCCTATTATGTCGCGCGGTATATCAAGCCTTTGGCTTGATATGTCGCGTGACATAAGTAGCCCTTCTGTGTCTCTCAATCATTCTTCCTCAGGTTTAACCAATTCATTCTAGTTGTGTGTGACCCGATAGGATTACATCATGTTGGCAATGAGATCGATCATATCGAACCTCATAAGACATAAGCGGACTCTAGCAAGCCATTATGTCTACCCAAATGATGTAACGTAAGAGTTCACGTTTCCAACGGTGTACTCCCATTTATCCCTTTTTGTCTCACGATGTTATATTGAACACAAGTCATGGTCCACGTCGATCTTGTTTATTGTTCAATGCTTTCTTCGATTCTTGAGTATAATGGATAATTCCAATCATATTGGGGGTACGGCCATACACTTTCATCATTATTTACCACTCATCGAGGGGCCCAAGCATAACATCTCTCTTCCGAGGGACAAACTCCTTCTTGACTTATCATCCTTCCCATCATGCGAATCCGATCATGCCAATGATAGCCTTTATAGATATCGTGTTAGAGCATATCGTTTGACTAATAAATCAAACATGGCAAACTTTCAACATATGTAAGGTTATGATAGTCTCAGGTCTAGGAAATAAATGAAGTAACCGTATGTAGATTTAAGTATGACATTTGACCATTACATAAATCTCATCGTGCGGGTCATATTGTCCCAAGTACCACTTGTTCTCTAACAGAAGTACCCATAATTTCAATGTGCATCTCTTATGCATATAATCATCACATGATTATCCATTGACAATTATACTAATCTATTCTCTTAATAATTAGGGACAGTGATTATTATAAACAAATATACAAAACATATAATAATCAAATAATAAACATCTCATATAATAATAAATAATGTCAACACATAAGTCTATCCAATCATAGGCCTAGGGCATAACACCAACATCCACGCTACATCCATATTTGGATTTTGGAAGTTTCAAATGTGAATCCAAGGGTGGTGGCCTCCATCGCCGTATTCAAGCTGTAGACAACTCATTGCCTTGCATGAATTTGATACATTGGTGAAGGAGTGTATGCCATGTCGTTGATTTGATGTGGCCGTGGTCTTCCCGACATGGAATGAAAGCCGACAGGAATGTGCTCAACAACTTGAAATTCGGGCATCATCCGGCCACCAAACGATGTTTACTAGTAGCAAACAAGCAATGGGAAGTAGAATCGTAAGCTTTGACGAAGGGAAAGTGTGGACCGTGCCCTTCAAATACGGAGCCGGAAATCGAGTGATATGACCCGAGTAGGCCCATCATTATGGCGGGCAAGACATTCATTCCGAGCCTCCTCGCATTACCATAGATTCCAGGGGCATCCCATTAGATAACCTCAGCGAGATGATGTACCGGCTCTTGTGATCTGGACGCCCCAAAATTTTAGCGGGAACATTCGTGAAAGGTGATGATGTTTCCATAGTGGATGTTGCCGATCATTTGTATTACTTCTTACGGGTTGCATCCACGAGCTGCACCACGGTCACACCAGCAGTGGCCACTTTCCTCTAGCTTGAGCTTATGAGGGTACGAAGATGAGAGCGAGAGACCAAAGGAAATGTTTGGAACGCCCACGTGGTCCCAAGCACGGATCGGGTCCTCCTTTCCGTAACTTTTTTCTTCGAGCACCAATGACGACCGGGTTAAGCATGGCTGGATAAGTTCTGTTGAGCTGGCAAGCGGTAGCACATGGATTTGACCGAATGGGGACATTGACGTCGGAAGCTTGGTCTCTTTCGAATGATGTTTGGAGAGTCGAGAGAAGGAAATAAAGCCGGTGGAGGAGCCTAATAATCCTTTCGGCATCGGGGCACACCCGCTCAATTGGGATGATGAGGAGCCCTCTCACGGGAATAAGGGCATTCTATCCTAGGATGGCAGGTCGTAGGAAGCAGGTGTCCGCTGCCGGCGTAGGGATCCTATGGTTCGGCGTAGTTGTGCGAATGTCGGTGTGCGGCGGTGGTTGCTAGAGATCGAGCTTTGTCTTGTTCACCCTCCGTGGGAGGCTAGAGAGTTTTTGGTTCATGCGAACTATTTCTCTCGATCTCTTCGGTTTAGATCTCGCATTTTTCTCTTTCTTGCTTAGTTGGCTCATGGCATTCTTGAGTTGAGACAAAAAGCGATGTCCTTATGTTTAGATAAAATTTAGCTTTAAGCCTAATAGTCCTGCCCCTCATTGCTCTCTTATGATAGCCTAATCGTCGAGATAATGCGATTCACTTGATTTCTTCCCAGGTTAGAATAGCCAACGCTTCTTTAAGCGTATGTTAAACGGAGAAGGTAAACTTCCATTGGGGAGAGTTTCCTTTATTGCGGGAAGAGTGGCAAAATAAATTTGGGACGCTGCTAAAAAAGGTCCGAAGTTAGATCAGCTTCCCTGTAATAAATGGCGTTGTAGACCTCGTGTAGGTTCATTTAGTACCTTTCTCATTTCAATCAAGTCCTTTCCTTGGACATTTGTAATCAGATCTTCAATTTTCCATACATAGAGTCTTCTTTTTTTCTTGCTTAGACTTGAGACATTTGATCCCTCAACCTTTGGGTTTCCGATTTAATGAAATGGTTTTGTTGTATGTGATCACTTGCATTGCTCAACAAGTATGATTCCAAATGTATTAATGCTTTGATTGGTGTGGAAAAGTCAATCAATGTATCATGTCGTACACTTTACCATTCCATCTCCTAGGTCATTTGGACGAGTTGACCGCTCTCCCTTGCCAGAGGGGTTTCTTCGAGAAGTGATGGTAATCCAGGAAATTGCCTTGGGCATAATCGTGACCCTAAGTCGTTTCCGATGGCGGCAACATACGACAAAACCGGGGGCAAACTTCCGGAGGCATCAGAAGATGACCCCGATCCTTCGATAACGAACTCCTAGGGGCCATATATGGTTGGAAATCTCTCGATGAGAACTAGCTTATCACAATTACAAAATGTGGAAAGTATGGAAGTCCGTACTTTAATTGCTCTTCGCTCCTCAGACAGATCATAATTGCAAAAAGAGAGTCCGTGAGGCCTCTTGCAACTTTTACCACACTATAAATAGAGAGGCTCCACCTCTCGAAATTTTTACACCTCCCTCTTCTATTCTCTCCCTAAGCCTTCAGGGCTCCCCCTCTCTAAAGAGCCCTCGGGAGGAACCGGGACCTTCACAGGCCTTCCGGAAGCCCTCGCCAGGTGCGCTGAGAAGCCCCTATCGAGCGCTCCCGAGGCACTCACACTTTGAGGCCCTTTGAGGCCCTCGTACTCAAATTATTCCTCTTCACGTAAGAGCAAAGGTCAAGTCAAAGCCGTGATTTAGGCATTGAAAACTGCGAAGGATCAAATGAGACGTTCCGAGGCAATCGAACCTCAAGGCCCGAATCCACTCGGCGACGATTCCAACGCACTCAGAGAACCTTTAACGCCCGAATACATACAAACGATTCCCGACGCACGCCGGTGCTCACTAATGAAAACACAATTCAACGCACCCGAACCTACGCCCGGACACTGAGCTCCTTGCGGTCCTTAACGCCGAGATCCACGTGAAAGCGATCCGCTCGCAGAAATGGTCCAGATCACTAAAAACACATACAAATCCAGGCACACCAAGGCTTTTACAATCCGAGGACCGAACTATCCCTTACACAAACCTTCCGGTCCGTCCCGGAACACTTCGATACCATCGATCCAATTAACTTTCTCCTCGGCGGAAGACAGGAGACCACGAACCAACATTGGTAAGACTTCCTTCCATTACTATTTCAATACATTTCAATACGTAGTACAATGTGACATCTAGATATCGCATGCATTTTTAAAAGCACACACACACACACACAACATTTAATAGGAAAAGAAGGGTATCTAAACAACTCGTTTTTACAGGCGACTCGGGTGAATCTAATTTCTAATATTCTTTCTAATATTACTAAGCTTTATCAATGCTCATACTGACTCTCCGAACTCAAAAAATCTCATCACACAAAAATAGTTTATTTTTTGTGCCTTTTACATCAAATGTTTGGGCATTAATCAAAAAAAAGGCGTGGCGACCTACAAATAAAACACGGCGCCCTTCCACCGTACACCATTTACAAGTCAAACTGTCACGACAATAGAGGGTCGAGCCGCGGGACATGATTAGCGGCCTCTCGGGCAACTTTGCGAGCGTGGGCGCCTCATGTATGAAAGTCGGCAAAGCGATACGGAAATCCTGGGCCAGTTGGACGCCATGAGCTCGAATCCGGAATTTCGCCGCAAGAGATATTTTTGTTTTAAAATTTTTAAACAAAGCAAAGATTTTTAAAACGATGATGAGGGTCAACACTTTCATTTGATTTAAGCTGTTGTGTGTGTGTGCACTGTGTTTACTTTTTTTTTCAAAAAAATAAAAATAACAATCATCAATATACATCCGTATACATACATTTAA
The DNA here is from genome assembly GCA_022495995.1 of Adenophora triphylla var. japonica. Taxonomy (NCBI): domain Eukaryota; kingdom Viridiplantae; phylum Streptophyta; class Magnoliopsida; order Asterales; family Campanulaceae; genus Adenophora; species Adenophora triphylla. Next base: position 11,773 of record JAFEMH010004999.1, on the reverse strand, counting down.
AATTCTTCAAAAAGGTCATTCCATGCTTACTCGGAAAAAAGAATTTTAGAGACCGCACACTTCGCGCCTTTCCCTTTGCGGCTTACCTAAGCTCGTGCACCGCACACCGCTTCTTTCATTCGGATACTGCACGAGTTCTGACTCCCTCGTTCCGAGTGGGTCTCAAGCGGTTCGTTGGCCTTCGCCTGACGCGAGTTTCTCTCTCATCCTAGCCCAGCCAAGTCATTCAACCTCGCACGTTTCCTTCAGGAGCCTTTGAGTCACACTCTAAGTCCACTCTCAAGTAGCACTCCCGGTCAGGTTCCTGGGCCTTGGATACATATCCCGATGCCGGCCATTTTCGAGTCAAGGCTCGGAACTCAAGATCCCTTAGCGCGAGCTAAAGGTCGCAGTGCCAAAGGTCACTTGGCTCAAATCTTGACCCCTTGGTACATTTCGAAGCTACACCTGCACGATGTTCCGTCCCTTTCCCATGCTCACATGACACCATGTCATCAAGCCTTAATACGCTGTCTGACCATGACGATATAAACGCGGGATTGGCTAACGTAGCGCAATCACGGAACCCTTGCAAGCAAGCAAAAAAGACTACTGCCAAACTGCGGCCGGCGATCTTGACTTAGGTGCCGGCTCAGCTCACTATTCACATGGCATAACACATTAAAACGAATCAGGGGTGACACTTCAGAGGTTCGATTCTTCATACGAACTCCAAATTAGGCCGTGCCATATATGGTTGGAAACCGCTTGCCCTATAGGACCCATGCCGCTTACCCCGGGATTCCACAATTACGGGTGCAAAAAGAATGGACTCCGTACAGACCTCTTTGCATGCTAGAAGGTCTGTCACCGACCTCTTTACATCGAACATAGCATTAGTTGCGCAAAATCCTCTTAAAGTCCAATCTTTCCAAAATCCAACCAAATACCTAGGATTTATGGAAGAACAGGCGAAAACCTTCTTAAGTAAATTAAAACAACCTAATAAATATAGAGGGAAACCGCCTCCACTCATTTTCACATCTTCCCTCTTCTCCCGCCACCTAAGCCTTCGGGAGGCTCCCCTTCTTCCTCGAGGCACTCACAGGTCCCTTTTGATTCCTTCCAGGGGCCTTCCCCAGACCATCACGGTGTTGAAGCCAGCCGTTCACGAGACCGCCGAGGCACTCTCGGAGTATTCTGAGGCCCCTCGTGGTCTCGAAGCTCCTGGTCCGCACCGTCCGTAGCCCTCCAACTCCCCGAGATCCCGACTGCATGCGGATGTGCAGCGACCTTTGCCAAGAGTTGCGAAGAAATGGTTTCTGAACCTGCGCCCCCCGGGTCCCGATCATGACTACGAGATCCCAACGCACGCGGAAACTCTCCGGTGACTTGGTCATGAGGGCCAGCGAGCTGCAGGCGAGACCAACGAGTGCCAAGACGTTCCAGGTCCTTGCAAGCACTATTCGTCGGCCAGAACACTATTTTCGAGCGGACACGACCAACATTGGTAAGGCTTCCTTCCATTACTATTTCAATACATTTCAATACGTGGTGTACAATGTAGACATCCGATACAACATGCATTTTTAAAAGCACATACACACACACACACAACATCTAAAGAAAGAAGGGGTTTTGAAAGACTCGTTTTTACGAGGCGACTCGGGTGAGCTCTAATATTCTCTTCCCGAGGAGTAACCTCACCTCCGAACTCAAAAATCTCATCACACAAAAATAGTTTTTTTTAAACTGATGCATTTTCTCAATGTTTTGGGCTTAATCAAAATGGCGTGGCGACTCTACAAGCAAAAACACAGCGAGACACCCCCACCAATGCAAACAGAATGCCAGATGCCGGGGCGCAATCGGTGCGCCTCTCGGATCCGGATAATTTCAGTTGGCGACTCCGCTGGGGACGTTTTGTTTTAAAATCTTTTATACAAAAACAAAAGATTTTTAAAACGATGATGAGGGTCAAACTTTCATTTTACCCCTTTCTTTAATTGTTGTGTGTGTGTACATGTGCTTTACTTTTTTATTTTACAAAAAAAAAATAAAAATACAAAAAAATGCATCAATATACATTTGTGTACATACATTTAAAATTCTTCAAAAAGTTACGTTTTACTCGAAAAAGAATTTTAGAGACCGCACACTACTCGCAGACTGCCCTCGGTACACCGCACGCTACTTGGCTCTTTGCCTAGGATACACTTGCGCACACTACAACCCTCAACCCGGGGTGGTCTCGGTTGCGATCCGTTTAGTCTTCCTAGGCCTCTTGGATGCGCACGAGATCATTCCAAACATCCCATCCTAGCCGGTGTCGGCCACGCTTGCGTCACACTCTGTCCGCACTCCGGTTGGTTTTACCAGTCGTGTCATACATCCTGGAATACATATCCCATGCCGGTCATTTTACGAGTCGAAGCTCGGAACTCAAGATCCCTTGCGCAAGCAAAGCGATGAAAGGTCATGCTAAAATCTTGACCCGATCTTGATTTCCCAAGCTACACCCAGATGATGTTAAAGTCCGGATATACATCCGTCCTGCTACGTGACACCACGTCATCGAAGCCTTTAATACGTCGGCCGCGATGATATGACCCGGCCAACGCCTAACGTCATGATCCCTTACGCAAGCAAGGTTAAGAGAGAGGTCATGCCGAACTCTCGACCAGATCTTGACTCAGAGCCGGCTCGGCTCACTTTTCACATGGCTAACGCATTAAAATGAACATGACAGAGGCTCGATCCTTATGTTCGATTTTTCTTTTAGGCCGGTGGAAACCGCTCGTCCTATAGGACCCTCGCCCGGGGATGTCAAAATATAGGTACAAAACGAGAGGCTTATAGCCGCACAGATGATATCCGCTAACCCAGGATCTAGTATAGTTGCGAAAAAGAAGAGAAATCTTTTCCAACCTACCTAGGATTTTGAGAAACACCTTGTTTTTAGTAAATTAAAACAACAAAAAAATAAATAAAAGCAGAAACCGCATGTCACGTAAGCTTTCCCCCTTTTATCCAAAAGGCCTTCCCATGTCTAAACCTTACCCGTTACCCTCCAAATAACCGAGAGTGGTTGAGAATGGCTGAGAGCCGCCTTTTCGGTGTTGAAGTTACAATGTCAGACAGCCGCTTTCCGGTCGGCCAGTCCGAACGATCCGCTATTCCTCCACGCGGGATCAACGATAACATGGAGGGAAACGGAACCCCACATTGAGAAACCTCCAAACAATGGAGGAGATGCTACAAGCCTTCGAAACTCTCAAGAAGCGCCGGGAAGAGCAAGCAATCTGGATCGTAGACACCCTGCGGCTTCATGGGAATCGCCGATCCCCCAAACAGATGGGACCTTCGTTATCATAGAAGACGAAGAAATACCGGCTCCCGGTCTCTCAAAGCTATCGGCGGGTCCTACCTCTCCGCCAAGCCACGAAAACCTAGCAATGCAAAATAACTCCCGCTCAAGGCTCCATTCGAGCCTCGGTCAACAAACGACTTCGACTTTCCAACCTCGTCACACCTATGGGCCCGCTCCTCGGATCCTAACACTCTCAATATCCCTTGGAATTAAATCCTATGCCTCTTTATGAGTCCCTCGACACAATCTAAAATCCCAATGCACCGCTAGGGACAGACATCCCAAGCGGATATCTGACATCTCAAACCTTCCACCCTGGACTACCACTTGGGGCTAGCGAAACATTTCCCAAGTTCCCAAACACAACCCTTAACGGCTAGGGCAATCACGCCCTCAATTTCAACAACCCGGGGTATGGGATGGTATACATCTCAACTACCTCCCCAAGACTCCGTATGGCGATCCCATCGCCAATCCACCTCGCACCTTAGGTTTCCATCCCCGAAAATGGCGCTTGCTTTCGCCCGCCGACCCTCACATAGCTTGGTTGGTCGAAAAAATGAAGGACATGCAAGGCAAGCGCGGCTCTCGGAAGGACTCCTCATGCCCAGATCCAAACAAGGTGGTCCCGCTTCCTTCGAAATTCGAATGCCGAAAATGGAAAAGTTTGACGGAGGACAATGCCCAAAACCCACATCGACACCTATGTCTTGGGAATGAGAGCCAAAGGGGCAACCTCAACAAATGGCGGATCACTTCCGGCATTCTCTCAAATCCTTGCGGCTAAGGTGGTTCCTCAACGTAAAGGCAGAAAACCGCTCCACGTGGGACCAAATCGGCCAAGATCTTCTGGAGAAGTACCGCGCCAATCTTGAGTGGGAAACCAATCGCCATGACACCCAAGCCACCAAACAAAAGGATGACGAGCACTTGTAGGTGAGTTCTACAAGAGATGGGCCAGGAAACTAAGCGAGATAATGGATCCGCTTTCCAAAGAAAAGCAAATGGACATCTTCCATTCCTGCCTCAAACCATCCCTGAGGGCCCTGATCAGTCACCACTTCTATCCCGATCTTCGCGCCATGGTCAACGCTGGGACCAAGTTTGAGAAAACACGAGCATGCAAAAACGGTAGTCGAGTCCGGCCAGGACCAATCCAATATCGCCCCAAGTAGAGGGAGGGAGGTTGTCGGAGCGATCCATTATATTCAGAATGGAGCACTACAAAGAAACAGTGGTCCCCCGAGACAACGACAACACTATGATGATTTTGGGATGCCCTTGAGCGAGGTATTCGATCGTGTAATGAAGCAAGGTCTCCTCGAACCTATGGAAAATTACCAGCCCAAATTCCCCAATGCCAACTGGGATGTAACCAAGCGGTGTGCTTTTCACAAATACCATGGTCATACAACCGACAACTGCACAGTTTTGAGGAAAGCAATTCAAGGATTGATTGAAGAAGAAAAGTTTGAGCACCCCCCCGGCCCCAATACACTCTGAAATCCATTCCCCAGAAATAATGATCGAGAAGCTTGGATTAACCCCCTCTCCTAGAGTCTAGCTTCGAAACTAAAAGACCCCGAGTCTGTTGTATTTAAGTTTGAGTCTCTCGAGTCGTCTGACGGCCTTACGCTTAAAGATTATGCGTTTGTAACAAAAACCGCGCTTCTTTATGCTTTGAATAAAAGTTCGACCTTTCTGAGTATCCCCTCATTGCCACTTTAACAAATGATAAATTAACTAACCAAAACAGTTAATAATGATTCACTTGATAAAGACGCAGACACATTAATGAACAATGCATTAAACAAATCTTTAAGCATGTTGTCAAACGAGAGGAAAATCGGGCCCAAGTCTGAGAAGGTTCTAACCAAAATGAATTTGGGAGCTGTGAAGAGCCCACAGAGACGCAAATAAGAAAATGCTTCCGTTGATACTTCGCCCAAAGAATATCGAGTCTTCTTCTCCCCCCTCTAAACTCTAAAAAAAACACAAAAAAATCGTACAGTTAACCTCGTAGGTTCTAGTACTTTTCTCAAGTCCTCCTCGGACATTGTAATTAAGTTTTCAATTTTCCATACATAAGTCTTCTTTCTTTTCTTGCTAGACTTGAGACATTATTTTGCACCTCATATAACATTTAATGAAATGGTTTTGTTCTATGTGATCACTTGCATTGCTCAACAAGTAATTCCACAAATGATTAATGCTTTGATTAATTGGTGTGAGAAAGTCAATCGATAGCTCCCATACACCTTACCATACCCCACAAAAAGGCCTCCATCAAGCCATACACTTTACAAAATATGTCCCCACCATCACCTTGACCAAGTCAACGACGGCGGCAGCATCAAAGGATAACAACAGGTCACTCAGCATCAAAAGATTGACCCCATGTCGACAACAACCTAGGGGCTTACCTTCACCCTCGTGCGCATCCGTAAAGTTCAAGCGGGGATTTCCCTCCGCCTTCGTGCACTTCAAAAAAAAACAAACAAAGAGCTCAACCGAAGCTTTAAAAAAGAGCTCAAGCGGAAGCTTTAAAAAAGGGCTCAAGCGAAGCTACAAAAAATGAGGTCAAGGACTCGCGCCGACAAACAAGAAGCAAGGGAGTCACGAAAAAGAACGTCAAATATGACTTGTCAAGAAATCACTTCAAGGCCCGTGCCTCATCATTCAACTTTCCGAGCCTTTTCGTCAAAGGCCGCACAAATATTCATTACCCTGGCCCCAAAGCCAAACACAGTTCAACCCCGAACTATGTCGACCTGAGCTCCTTGTCTTAAGGGGAACGTAGGCAACCAGAAATGGTCCGGTCATAAACACATACAAATCCACAAACCCGGTCTCATCAATGACCTCTCCTATACACAAACCTTCTTTTACACGAGACCAACTTGATCCTTGATACCGGTTGACTTTCTCCTCATGATTAATCAAGCATATCAAGTTTTATTATTGAATAACCCGAACACCAACAAAGGGTTTTAAGCAAACAAGTGATCATTATGAACAAATCAAGTTTTCAAATGTCTCGACAAGTTTTCTTTTTCTACAAAATAGGACAATAGAGCTAAACACTGATTTTCTGTCAGCAAGAGCTTCCATACACTTTTACAAGCTTTTCAGTGTTCATACTCTCTCAAAAGAGTCAAAACCAAAAGCATGTTTTTTATGCCTACGTCAAATAAGGCATTCACATAAAAGGGGACCCGTTCCCACCTTTTCAAAATAAATACGCCCTTGCGAGTGTACATTACAAGTCATTTCTCCCACAAAAGAGAGTCGAACTATGTAGACCTGAGCCACTCAAGGGGAACGTAGGCAGCCTTCATTGGTTCGGTCTAAGGAATACACAAAATTCCAAAAGTTGGATGCCGCCAAGGCCCAGGCAGAAGCAAGCAAGAGATTTTGCGTCTCAACAAAGCTTTAAAAGTAAATCACAAATCATCACAGTTAAAACACTTCTTGATGAGTTCAAGCACGGTCTACTCTCAAACTCACAACATGCTAAAAGACAACTTAAAACATTTAACAATCAATGTGTCTGCAATGATGATGAATGGATACTCAGTGTTTCAGAAGGTCATTCCATGCTACTCGCGTTTGGCCCTTCATCACTCTTTCCTTTCTTCCCTCGTCCCCAATGAGTCTTCTTTCATTCCACATGAGCGAGTTCTGTCTCCCTCATTCCGAGATCAGGAGTCCTCCTAGTCTTGTCAAACGAACCAGTCGCTCTCAGTGCATCGTTCACCCGTGCCTCGGCTCGGATCTCCTCCCTACGAGTCTGCAAAAGGGGACCTCTCCCCGCCAGTCTGTCAACTCGAGTCCCGTAGTTAAACAAAGTGTCTTCCATAACATCCTGAGGGTTAGACCAGGCTTCTGCACTCCTAAGACTATAGCTGAGATGACAATCTTGCCCCAGAATTGCTTCACGCCTGCTCCCCAAAACCACTTGGGTCTGCCCGATATGCTACTCATACCAATCCAGGTACTCGGTGGTCAAGACAACACTCTCCCTGCATTTAAGGAGCACCATAGGAGGGAAAGCAGAATACTTCCATACCCTCAGAAAATACAGAAAGGCATATGGATCTATCATGCAGAAAGAAGCTACCTCCACATTGGCAATGTCATCCCAGCCCAGCAAAGGCTCCTGCCTCATCCCGAGCTGCCGAGAAACAAGCAACGGAACATAGAAAGAGGACCAAGGCAAACACGGAACTCTGACAATATAGGAGCCTTCCTGACAGGCCCTCCTAGTCTAAATCACCCAAAGGGAAACCCACCAACGGATCTGATGCGTACCAAGATGTGCCATCCATCTCTCCCAAGCAGACTGATCCATATCCAAGACAAGAGGTCACTGAGTAAAACGTCCACGGACCAAGAGATGTCAGAAGCACAGGCAGGGCTTGAAGCCTCTCTCGCAACCACGAAGTTACCAAAGCAGGGGCTTCCCCCACGCATGAACCGGTCCCCCCTCGCCAAGCGATCTATGCCGTGGAAAGTCTCCCTCAAAACTAAGGGAACGATGTACTCACCGGCCCGGCAATGGCCTGCCACATCCAACAAACACATCCCAGGAGACATCACTCCCGCCGTCGCTCATGAAAGCGCAGGCCACCCCCCAAACTCAAAAGCCTTACCAAAGCCATTTCCGGCCACCATACACTAACCACAAACATTTCAAGCTCGTGCGACATGCACAGAACAAAAAATAGGGGAGTAGAAACAACCCCTAAAGCAAAAATAAAAGAGTTCATTACATGTGAATACATTGTGCATATAAATACAAATATTTTGTTGCACTCCTCACTAACATGCACAGAAAAGAAAAAAAAGAGTCCTACTCTAAGTCATCGACACCACCGCCTGGTAAAGACTCACACATCTTGGCGCCTCCGCCAGCCACCTCATCATCCTCGGTGAACTCAGCACCTTCCTCGACCGGATACTCCAAGACGTCCGCATAAGTCAGAACGAAGAAAAAAAAAGAAGTCGAGCCATCCCTCCTCTTCTTGTCCAGCACCTGAGGCATCCCACGTCCTCATCATCTCAGTCAGAGGCACCACCTCGCCCTCATCGCAAGTTCAGACAGGGGCGCCACCTCGCCCTCAACATTTCAACAACTCGGTCCGAGGCGCCACACGTCCTCAAACACTTCATCATCTCAGCCAGAGGCGCCACCACGTCCTCATCATCTCAGCCAGAGGCGGCACCACATCCTCACTATCTAGGTCAGAGGTGCCCCACGTCCTCATTATCTTCATCAGAGGCATACCACGTCCTCAACTTCCTCCTCACAAAGGCCCTTCCTCCTGCAGGTAAACACAACAAAGGTATGAAAAAAATCATACTTATGTCTTTAAATATTTCCTCTGTTACCTCGTAGTGAGATACGTCCCACCTGTCTCCCTGATAGATATCTCTTATCTTTTAGTAAGATTACCAATCTTTTGGTAAGATTGATCATCCTTCACATAGGGTAGATGTCTTTTAGAAAGATTACCCACCTTTTCGTAAGATTAACATATCTTTTAGTAAGATTACCCATCTTTTAGTAAGGTTAGCTATCTTTTAGTAAGATTACCATTCTTTTCGTAAAATTAGCCATCTCTCAACTTAGGGTAGACCCCCCCCCCAAACAGTCTCACTTAAGCCCAGATGTCTTAGAAAAGTCTCACTTAGGGTGTAGACACCTTCAAAGAAACTCAACTTAGATACTCCTCGCCTTTCCTGGCCATCATTGTAAGTCCGAATCTCTCCCACTAAACGGCAAAACAAACCCCAAGGCACAAACGCCTTCAAAACGCGAATCCCAAGGCACAAACGCCTCCACACTCACAATTTCACCATCACCAATATTATCCGTAGCCCGGAAGGCTTTAAACTACCCGATCCGAAAGACCGCATAAATTACCCAAATCATTATCCATAGCTCGAAAGGCTTTATACTACCCGATTCGGAAGACCGCATAAATTACTCAAATCATTATCCGTAGCCCGAAAGGCTTTAAATTACCCGGTCCGAAAGACCGTATAAATCTCCCAAATCATTATCCGTAGCCCGGAAGGCTTTAAACTACCCGGTCCAGAAGAACGCATAAATTACCCAAATCATTATCCGTAGCCCGGAAGGCTTTTATTACCCTGTCCGGAAGACCATATAATTTCCAAAGCATCGTTCTCATAACAACACAATCAGAGGACATAACACGTCCTCCTACATCACAACCCATCTTTTAGTGAGATTACCCATCTTTTCATGAGATTACCCATCTTTTCGGAGATTACCCATCTTTTAGTGAGATTACCCAACTTTTCGTGAGATTATCCATCTTTTCGTGAGATTACTCATCTTTTCGTGAGATTACCCATCTTTTCGTGAGATTACCCATCTTTTCGTGAGATTACCCATCTTTTAGTGAGATTACCCATCTTTTCGTGCGATTACCCATCTTTTAGTGAGATTACCCACCTTTTCGGGAGATTACCCACCTTCTCGTAAGATCACCTCACAGTCGACCTAAGCAGTCACATCACCTTAGGATACCACCATGTTCGCCAACACCCACTTCACACCTCTGAACTACGATCAGGCTTGATTCCCGCTAGGGATACGTAGGAATCCTATCACAGGATCCAGCCAACCAACCTAAACGGTCACACAACAGGACACTGCCACGTCCTCACAAACTGGCCTACACGGTCACATCCTCTCCCAACAAGCGATCCAGATCAGGACCCTTATCTTATCGATGTACCCTACATCCTTCATAAGTGACGTCGCCGAGGGGCTTCTGTAAGTACCCCAATCTGGATCGCTCTCCATCCAAGCATACGGAAGAAACCAAGGGCAAACTTCCGGAGGTCATAACTCCTTCATACGAACTCCGATTGAGACGTGCCATATATGGTTGGAAAGCTCTCGACGAGAACTAGCTTGCCATCACAATTACAAAAGCATGGAAGGTCCGTACGGACCTCTTTGCATGCTAGAAGGTCCGTACAGAACTCTTTGCATCCAGACATAATTATTACAAAATCCTCTTAAAGTCCACATTATTCCCTCAAATCAGGGAAAACCAAATTTCTGGATTTCATGGAAGGTCCGTACGGGCCTTCTTGCAGTTTTTCCCCTACTATAAATAGAGGGCTCCCCCTCCCTCATTTTTCACATCTCCCTCTTCTCCTCTCTCCCTAAGCCTTCAGGCTCCCCTTCTAAGTCCCCTCGGGGCACTCTCGATCCCTTTCGGTTCCTTTTGGGGCCTTTCGAGCTCCATCGCGGTGTTTCGAAGCCCTACCGAGCGCTCCCGAGACGCTCCCGCGCTACTCTGAGGCACTCTCGAGGTATTCTGAGGCCCCTCGTGATACTCCGAAGCCTTGCCTGGTCTTTTCCGAGGCGTCCCGGCCCTTTCCGAGCCAAACCGACGATCTTGACGCACGCCAGAACTCTGCCCGAACGCAACCGACGATCCCAACGCACGCTGAACCTCTGCCCGAATCCATCCAATGATCCCTGCGATCCCAACGCACGCCAAAACTCTGCCCGAGTGCCCACTTGACAATCCTGAGGCACGCCGAAGCTCTGTCCGCAGATAACCGGCACATCCCGAAGCAATCCCGGTCCGTCCCGGAACACTATTCCATCTTCAAACACTATTCCCCAATGGAAGACAGACACGAACCAACATTGGTAAGGCTTCCTTCCATTACTATTTCAATACATTTCAATACGTAGTGTACAATATAGACATTCGATACAACATGCATTTTTAAAAGCACATACACACACACACAACATTTAAAGAAAGAAGGGGTGTCGAAAGACTTGTTTTTACGAGGTGACTCGGGTGAGCTCTAATATTCTCTTCTCGAGGAGTAACCTGACCTCCGAACTCAAAAATCTCATCACACAAAAACAGTTTTTTTTTAAACTGATGCCTTTTCTCAATTTTGGGATTAATCAAAATGGCGTGGCGACTCTACAAGCAAAAACACAGCGAGACACCTCCACCAACGCAAACGGAATGCCAGATGCCGGGGCGCAATCGCTGCGCCTCTCAGATCTAGGTAATTTCGGATCCGACGCACGTCGAAACTCGCCCGAAAGCAACCGACGATCCCAACGCACGCCAAAACTCTGCCCCGAGTGCACACTTGACAATCCCGAGGCACGCCAAAGCTCGTCATGAATAACCGACACATCCCGAAGCAATCCCGGTCCGTCCCAAAACACTATTCCCCAGCGGAAGACAGACACGAACCAACATTGGTAAGGCTTCCTTCCATTACTATTTCAATACATCTCAATACGTAGTATACAATGTAGACATCAATACAACATACATTTTTAAAAGCACATACACACACACCTGACATTTAAAGAAAGAAGGGGAACCAAAAGACTCGTTTTTA